>OOIL02000559.1:2961029-3060667 GCA_900332095.2 Cuscuta campestris
TCATAAAAAGTTGAAAACCACTTGGTTAGTTCGGACGCCAAAAACCAACGCCGAAAACCGAATGCCGAACGCCGGTTTCTGAAACCCGAACGCCGGATGGCTTGATTTTTGGTTTGGGCGAACACCAAGTGTTTTTAATGTTTTAAACATGTTTGAAAAACATTTTTATGATGTGTGAAATGCAATGAAAAGAATTTTAGCCTAAAGAGCCAAGGTGTAAAGGTTGGGTCGGTCTTGATCACAATTATGACCGACTCAACAACACTAAGACAACGGTCTTCGTTCTTGGTCTTCTTTTGAGTCTTGTTCTCTTGCTTTCTTCTTATATTTATTTCTCGCCTTGTATATTCAATAACTTGTCTCGTTCACGGCGGTTTGGCATTATCAAAACCTGTCATAAAAACGAACACGGCTTTAGTACGAAAACACGATAAACCCGTGTTTCAACATTTCTTTCATGGTTGACATTTTATTTTTATTGTAACTCGTAGTTTTGGGATAAAGACATACAATTCAACTTTTTTTTTTACATTTTTTATGTTTTACTCCTATTTTAGTCTTTTTCTCTAAACTATTTCGACTTTCAAATTTTTTTTATAAAAATAAAAAAAATGAGAAAAAGTTAACTAATAAATGGAAAGATGATGGGTCTTATATAAAATTAGATTAATAAAACATTCTATGTAACTATTTTATCCATAATTTTTTAATATAGTTTACAATAGTGATGTTTTCCTGTTTTATCATGTAGATTAATATACAAAAAATTGTCTTATTCATATTAAAAAGTTGAAGAAAAATTAATGAGTGTGAATCGTAAAAATAGTGAGATGAAATAAATAATTTATAAATTATAGTTATGAACAAAATAGTTGTAATAATAATAATAATAATGACATTAAAAATATATCATTTTTAGAGTAATTGGTTGGGGACTAAAAAGAGTTTGAAGAAAATGAAATTAGTTGGAAGAAATTTGAAGAAACTAGAAGAAGCTAGAAGGAACTGAAAGACAATGGAGAGAACTAGAAGAAATTGGAAATTAAGAGTTCAAAACCTAAAGAACGGTCTCTAAATACATTTCACAAACATTTTATTTTATAGGTTTTCTAAAAATTTACACAACTCATATATGGCAGAGACAATATATAAAATTACTTAAATAGGACATAAACATAGTCATTTTCCCTGAATAGAACCATGAATTTTTATTTCCAAATTAGGATCTAATTAATTAATATTTAATTTATTATTTTATTGAAATTTCCACAAGCACAACGTAGTATTTTAGCGTAGTAATTTATTTTAATTATATATATATATATATATATATATATATATATATATATATCAGATTTTGATCCAACGGTTGGGTTTAAAACCATTTGCTCCGATACCAAATTATAACACCTTAATTCGTCCAGGCATGCAGCCCCTTTTGGACTAAAGTATAAACTTTGTATTCTAAAACATTGAAATTATTTCAAACATTTTAAAACTTTATTTCATAATAAATTATTCAGAATAATAACAGAGTATTTTAAGTCACGAAAGCTTATCACAATTACAAATGTAATAAATTTATGTCTTTTAGAATAGTAATTCAAATTCACACATCCATTCGGACCGTGGCAAGTCCTTTAAAAAAACAAGTCGGGCTAGTTCTAAAAATTTAAAAACAAGTAGATCCATATCGGAAAGTTTCTAATAATTTAATTAAAATATAAATATAGAAATTAAAGTATTAAATAAATTGAAGTATACTCAATGTTGCATTTCAGTCTTTCCATAAAATTGTATTAAAAATAAGTTCTATATGGTATATTCAATATTCTATTAATAAAATTATATATAAAATAAAATTAGTAAAATTTAGTAGTCAATCACATTTTTTCTTATACGTTTTACTAGGGGTATAAACGGATATTAATTAGATCGAATATGACATTACGAGATCCGTATCCATTTATATTTATCGGATATCGAATTTGCATACGAATCTTGACGGATACTAAAAATCAAAACCTATCTGCATCCGTTGGATATCGGCCGAATATCGGATATATCTATATCTGTTTCCAATTTTTTAAGTTAAATTGAAGAATACTTTAATTTGCGATTAAATTAAAGTAAAAATATTATTTATTCAATTGTAATTTGTTACGGAGTAATTTTTCTTATTTTTTATAATTTATTATATTCTACGACAATTTCATATGGTAAAAAGATATACACAATACACATATACACATATTTTTATGTGTTGATACATATTTTTATATGTCTATACATATATTTTGCATATTCAAATGTTTTATTCTTTGAGATATCTATAGAGAAAAATATAATAATAAAAAATTAAGAAAAATTACATATAACGAATCAAATATACGGATAAATAGTTACTTAAACGAATGTCTATGCGGAGTGAATTATAAACGGATCGGATGTATGATTACCAAATCCGTATCTGTTTACACTTTGGATATCCTTAACCGGATATGGATAGTAACCGCTTTTAATGGATGCAGATATTTTCTGTAGAAACGGATACAGATGCAGGCGGTAATCGAATTTTCGGTTATCCATTTACATCCCTACGCTTTACAACTTAAATTGGTGAATGTTCTTTATTGGTTGAATATTATAATTTAAATTTATTTTGTTTATGAATGTCATGGATTAGTTTATTTCAAAAAGTGCATTATTCTATTGACTATTCTCATATATATTGCTAATTTATTTGTGATGTATTTTAAATTCTTAATTTAATAAAAAAGCTCAGGAATCCGCAGGCCCGTAAATTCGAACCGTTTAAAATAAGCTGGGCTAGGGTCAATTCTAACTTCTAAATATTTTTTCAACAATCCAATTTGTCTCAGCTCATTTATTATAGTGTAAATTCCATAATTGGTCCTTTATAACATGAAGGTTTCCATATTTAGTCCTCTATTATCAAATATTACCCATGTAGTCCTTTTTTTAAGGATGTCTTTCCACAAATGGTCCTTTTTTGATCTTCTGCCATGTTGATATTAATTTAAAGGCTAAAAGTATAATTTTACATCAACATTATGTCTAGTGACGTGTTCTGATATTGGTTAAGCGGATAACACAAAAATAATGACCATGATTGTGGGCTAGGATTCCGACGAAAGACTACATTTGTAGACTATAGTTGTAGTAGAAAGCGATTGTAATTCACAAACGATGGAAACGGAACAACTTTTGGAATTTTGTATGATAAAAAAGATATATTATCATTGCGAAATTACACTTTTAGACCTTAAATTTACACCAACATGATAGAGGATCAAAAAAAACTATTTGTGGAAAGATATCCATAAAAGAAGACCACTAGAGTAATATTTGATAATTTATTTGATAATAAAGAACTAAATAGGGAATTTCATGTGCACCCTACTTTGAACTTATGGGATCACTCATTTTGTCATTTGACTTGGGAGGGCAGTCTTAGGGGCTGTTTGTTTCTGCCTCTTAATGGTTCAGATGTCTGAATGGTTCAGCACTTAATGGTTCAGACTGTTTGTTTCAGCCTCTTAATGGTCCAGATGTCTGAATGGTTAAGAGATTTGCCTCTGAATGGTTAAGTATTATACAGAGTCTGAATGGTTAAACCTCTTTTATCAGAAAAAAGAAAGCTTTTCCCGTCCACTCGTATCAATAAGTCGGTTGAACCGCCGACCATCCCTGTATCCGAAGTCCGAACCAAAATGTTTTGGAACAGCGGCCGCTGCTGCTTTCTGGGTCAACGATGTCTGGACGACGGCGCAGTGGCCGACCGGGACCCGATCCTACTGGTGTCCGGCGTGGGCGGTTCTATCCTCAACTCCAGGAGTAAGAAGACTGGGCGGGAGACCCGGGTCTGGGTCCGGATCCTCCTCGCCGACCTAGAGTTCAAGAAGAAGCTCTGGTCTGTCTACAACCCCGAAACCGGTACGCCTTGCATACCATTTTCTTTTCTTTTTCTCTTTCAAATTCCTTGAAGTTTGAGTCATAGTGAGGAAATGTTAGTTCCATTATTGTAATTATCCTCAGTTCCATTACATGCATCTTAGATTCAGCTACACTACAACAACTTTTTGCAAATTTATTGAGTTCAAGAAAAGTGTCGAAAAGTGAAATTGGAATGTGGATACTCCCTCTGTCCTGTATTAATGTTCCACATCGGACACTGAGATTAGAAAAAGTAAAATTGAGTGGTTGAACACTTGAAAGTGATATTGGAGAAATGATGTGTTATACTCCGTATATTTTAGAGTAATTGAAAAAACTATGACCAATGGTATCCTAATAATCATTAAAGAAGTATTGTGGTGCGCAGTGCATGCTTCGTTGAGTTTGTTAGGATAAAAGTCATGTTTTAACGTAGTTCCAAGGGGGGGCGCTGCCCCCTTGGTGGGGGTTCGGGGGCAGCACCCCCGAGTAGGGTTCAAGGGGTGGCCGGTGGCAGCTCCTGCAGGGTCTAAGGGGCTGCCCCTGGTCAGCTCGAAAATTTTTTATTTTGGGCAAAGTGCTATGTTAAAAATTCATTTGAATTTTTATTTTTCGAATTTCTTTAAAAGGAAAATTCGTTAAAGGATAGCACCAATTTCTTCAAATATTTCACGCGAAGGATCGCACGTCTTAGATAAAAGACACGATCACATCTTTTCTTCTCCTCCGCAACTCTATAAATTCCCGAAAACCTTTGGTCGAAAAACTGTTCAAAAACTCACAACAATCTCATACTCGTTCTTGTTACTTTTGAGTTTTATTCGATTGAATTTTGGATTAAACAACCAAAATATTCAATCTGAAAGTGTTATACATGACTCTTGATTGATATGCATTATCATTATTATCCCCAACTAGATGTAAACAACAAAAAGTTTGTCTAGTATAGAAAGTAGAACCATATTTTGGGATAGATAAAAAAGACATTTATTATTATGGGACGGAGTGACTAAAGAGACAATTGTTGTGTGTGTGTGAAATGTGTGAAGTTTATTTTGGGAGGAGGAAAAGTGTACTCTGCCGTGTTTATTATGTGGTACAAAGTAAAAAATTCTCTTGTAGAAAATAAATATTTAAATAGAGTAATTTTTTTCAGGGTATACAGAATGTTTAGATGATACTTGTGAGATTGTGGTTCCTCAAGATGATTATGGCCTTTATGCAATTGATATTTTGGATCCTTCAAGCGTAAGTATTTCAATTTATACATGCAGTTTCTCCTTTACTTTTTTTTTTACACGAGCGGCTATGGATGCATGAGGGAATGAGTACATCTTATTGGTTTTATTTTACTGTTATGAAGTGCATTTGTTGCTTTGGTACCGCTTCATTTTGATTGAGAGTACATAATTGTTGCAAAGACATGCTAAGACATATGGGAAAAGACTTCACCGATTTGTAAAGTTAAGAATCAATCAAATCTCTTCAGCAGAGTACTTGCATAAATACATGGTTGTATGTACATAGCGTACAAACTGATGACATTATTTTGATAGTCGTGTGTACACAATTTGAATGCATAGATACATTGTTATACACAATAGTGTACATAAGTTATTTTTCCCATTTAGTTTATGTTAAACTTCTTGCTCAACAAGAAACCAAGATGTGATGAAGAAATGATGTAACAGAAATGGAAGCTTGCATTCGGTAATAGAAGGTAAAAATCTTCCCTACAAAGGAGAGAACTAGGCTATATATACACAGGAGCAGCTACCAATCTAACCGGAAAAATAACAAGATACAAGACAAGAGGAAACTAGTTAATATTGGATAAATGAGTTGATTTTCCTTGACAGCTGGCACCTCAACACTACTCTTCACAGTTTATTTGTTCCTAATCTGTGCAACTAATATGAATGGGCTATGACAATAAGTGGAAGCAAATAAAATGCTGAAATAAAAGCATGAAGTTAAGTGCACGGAGTTTGTACTGGTTTTGGAAATTCTTACTGTAGTAAGTTTTAACAAACAACCCTTGCCAATAGGATTCGGGCCAAGGTAAATGTTGTGGATTTCTTCATGACTATCCAAAACCGTTTACAATTAAGATTTTACAACGCCTTTTTTCGTAAAGATATTTCTCTCAAAAAGCTCTTAATAGCTAAAATATAATGCGGAAAGATTTGGAGAGAAGTAAGAACACTTAACATGAGATTAAAAAAGATTTAAGTTTGGTATTTTTTTTTTGATTTTAGTACCCAAATCATTCCCTGATACTTAAACAAAATTAGCTCAAATTTTATTTGTAAACATTAAAACAAGAGGTTTAACATATCAGGCTAACAATTTTTTCATCAAGAAGAGTCTAAGCGTAAATCTGGCTCACTTGTGGTATGAACCCATGATATGAGGGAGGATGATGCCTTTTTTCCAAGTTGGAATTGAGAGTTTTTTTGGTATGGGCAGTGCATTTGGTTGAAATAGCTTAGTGACTGAATTTATTTATACATACAGTTATGGGTCATATGTTTTTTTGGGTGAACTTGCTATTACAAGAAGATGTCATTTGTAACAAAGTTTGTCATTGGAAGTTTGTAACAAATAGTTGGCCCAAAGTTTGGAATGGACTTTATGACAGATTCCTGTAAAATCTTACAAATTGGTTCATTTAAAATGATACTCTCTTCGTCATGCTGTTTTTGTCTCATTTCGGTTTATGATGTTTGACTAAAATTGTTTTAATAGAATTATCAAATATTGGTGTAAAAATAAAAATAAAAAATATAAATTTAAAAAGTACATCAAAAGTTCTACCAAATAAGAGGTGGCATGACTATGCCTCTGTTCTCTCCGTGTGAACTTATTGAATTTGATCTGAATTTTTTAAGGCTGATCTGATATTAATCGATCTCCGATCTCTGATAAGCGTAAGTAATAAGTAAAATAAATAAGTTGAAGAGAACAGGGTAATTATTATTTTAAAAAATGGTAGATGAAAATATGTAAAGAAAGAAGATTTTGTTTGACAGTGGACGAGACAATTTTTTGTGATACTTATTAAGTCAAATAAAAATGAAAACTGAAGTGTATTTTCATTCAGTTAGCAACTTCAGCTGAAAACACGTTTTGTACTATATTTCATTATCAAGTAATTTGGATTGTAACAACAATATGAAAAACCTGAATAACCCTAAATTAGTCAAGTTGTACACAACCTTATTCCTGGAAAAAACAAACTGGGAAAAACAAACATACAAACAGAGATTCTTAGACCCTTGATGCATTGTTGCAAATGAGAGGATCAATATATAAATATGAAACAAAGGAGGTTTATTGTGCCATTTTGATTTAGTCTACTATTTATCTGAAGCTAAAACATTATCAATACAACAACAATCCAGTTGAATTCCACAAGAGTAGGATTTGGGGAGGGTGTGTGTACGCAGACCTTACCCCTACTCAAAACTCAAAAGTAGAGAGGCTGTTTCCAAAATGACTCTTTTAGCTTCATTAGCAATGGACACAACTCATTTGGCCAACATAATCAAATAAGTGAGCAATTGCCGATTGGCAAGAAAATTGACTGATAAGGCGGAAGAGACAAAGGAAGCAAGGCGAGAAAATTCAAATGAATAAATGGAGATATGCTTAAAGGCACCTGAATTTAGGACCCATGATTCAATAGAACCAGATTGGGAAAGAAGGATGATACTTGAGCAACTTCACAGGATTGACACTTATGGATTTGGTATTAGATTTGAAACGGGTAAACTCTTATTATTCTGCAGTAGGTATAGTTCCGGGACTTGGTTTTTATAGTATAGTTTGAGTCACAGTGTCACATTAACAGGTTTCCATGTAGCTTCCATCATTGAGTATGCCAAGTATATTACAACAACCACAGTGTCATACCTATCCATGGTTGTCTATGAAGTTTGAACCACTCTGTGGTTCCTGGAACTGTATTACTACCTAGAATATTGTTTCTAATATTTTAAACTCTGGACCAACTATGGACAGAAGAAACCATAGCAAAGAAGTTTTCACTTTTCACATTGAGGTAGTTGTTCTGCTTCTGTTCCTCCAATTGGCACCTGTATGCCAAACACAGTATTTAAGTTTCAGACTTTTTCAAGAAAATTTTTCATATTCAAGCCTTTTTACTCATGCCTTTGAAGTTGTTAACCACAATATAGTGCTGGGGAACATAATTAGGACTCAGCGTTTGAGATGTTTTTTGTGACAGTGGAACATGTTTACTGATTATTATTATTATTATTTCAATTCTCCTATATATGCACAATTTTCTTCGGCATTTGGCATGCTTTGAAGTTTGTTTGTAAAGTGTCTTATACCTTCTAATTTGGATTTCCAGTTTGTAAAGTGTATGCGTTTGTCAAATACATACAATTTCCACGATATGATTGAAACGCTTGTTGGATGTGGATACAAAAAAGGAACTACATTGTTTGGATATGGCTATGACTTCCGACAAAGCAATAGGTATTGCTTGTTCTGGATATTTCTTAGTTTGAAACGTTGCATGACCTTTTAACCTCATTTTCTTTACATTGAGTTCACTAGCGGGGAGTCACCATTCTTTGCATGTTTTTTCTATTGAATATGTTTGTGTAACTTGGTAATCTGTTTTAGTTTGCTGGTGCAGGATCGACCAGGCAATGAATGGTTTAAGAGAAAAGTTGGAAGCTGCATATCTTGCAACTGGGGGAAGGAAAATCAACATAATTTCTCATTCAATGGGGGGATTGCTGGTTACATGTTTTATGTCATTTTATCCCGATGTATGCAAGACTTTCTTTTGTCTAAGAAATTTAAAGCTATGCATGCTCTATCTTGTTGTTGCTTTTGGACTGAGTGGTACAATGAAATATATATCATGGAAGGATACACTTCATATCAATGGAAATACAACAACAACCAAGTTGGATCCCACGAAAGTAGGGTTTGGGATCAATGGAAATAATATAGTGAAATACATAGAATCAAAGTCTTCTTAGTTTTGCTTGGTCTAGGACTTATTGCTATGTCTTGGTCTTGATATTTTTGTTTACACTTGTTATATCTTTGAACTGTAACTCTGACATTGGACCAAACCATTCTACTCCAGGTATTCACTAAGTATGTAAACAAGTGGATTGCTATTGCCTGCCCCTTTCAAGGTAATTTGCTTGACTGGCTCTTGAAAATAGTTAAGGCAGTGAAGAAACCATTTAGCAAGTTTGTTTATATATAATTATCAATGAGCTACAAATAACTTGAGCATGTCAAGAGAGTTGAGAGAATGGCTGAAGATAACTCTCACACAATGAGCTAATGATAATAAGTGCACTCATCTTAATCTTTATTGCATGTGAATGTTTGATTTCTGAGTTATGCCTAACAGGTGCACCAGGCTGTGTCAATGATTCTTTGTTAACTGGAGTGCAGTTTGTTGAAGGATTTGAGAGCTTCTTTTTTGTTTCTAGGTGGACTATGCATCAACTGGTTAGTTATGCTAAAATAATAGGTACCCCTATTTTATTTGAGGTTTATATGTTTTATGTGGAGATGCTGAACTCCTTCATGAGTGGTGGTTATTTCTTCCAATACCCAACAAAATTTGTTTTTTATTTCTTATGAAAAGTATTTACATATTCCAGTTAATATTGCTAGGGATGGATTTACAATATTTATAATGGTATCAGCTGATCGCACTCAATGTTTTTGTAACTATGTTATGTACAATCTATAATGATAGTTGCTACTTTTGCTTGTCCCTTCAAAACATTTTTGACATCACTATTTCTCAGTTAAGAAGTTGTGAGCATAACAAAGCCTAAAAGTATTTAAAACAAACATGTCTTGAATGGAAGTTGCATTTTGTAAAAAAAAAAAAAAATCTATGTCTCATACTTACCTCATCAAACTGCCATAAAAAATGACTGCAAGTATGCATATGATGTTTACCTAATACCTTGACACTTGCATACTGCCTGGATTCATGATTTTCCTCAACATCTTTTGGAATAATTAGTACATGGCTAAACTCAACATCTGTGTCTACCGTTTCTCTACATACATAATGTTTTTTTATTGCAGCGTGGTTTACTTGGTTGTTAATTGTATATTAAATTTTAATTTCTTAATGTACTAGTGCTAATTGTAATCTTAGAGTGATTTGTTCAGAAAATGTTTGTAATTATGTCTGGGGATGTTGGCTTTTGATTATGTAGGTGAAGATTTCACAATTTGCTTTGTTTATGTAGGTGTTTATAAATATGGTTGTATTGTGGCTTTTTTTTAATGTAGGTGCTCACTTATATTTGATAGCAAAATGCTACATTGTACACAACACTAACACCACATATACAAATCTTGCCCTTTTTTTTTCAAAATTTGAATTACTGTCTGGTTTACACATATTGTTTCTAAACAGACGAAACTTGTCTTTGTGGTTCATGTTTTGAAAAATAAAACCGACAAGATGTGGTGTACATGTAGGCATTGTTAACTCAAATATTATGATCTTTTAAGCTTCTTTAGGCAAATATTACAATTCAAAATTCTTGTTCTCCTTCACTTGTTTTAATTTTTCCCTTTGGTACAATGAGATTGATTAAAGCTCAATATTTTGCTTAGTTAGTGGAATGCCCATCCATTTATGAGATGCTGCCGAACCCCAACTTCCAGTGGAAAAAGAAACCTGAAATTCACGTGTGGCGGAAAACGTCTCAGGATGGGGAGACTTTGGTTGAGCTGGAGTCGTATAGCCTCAAAGAAAGCGTGACCTTATTTGAAGAAGCACTGAAGATGAATCAGGTATTTTATCTTACTGCAGTAACTATAAGAGAAACAACTTTTTATCTAATGATTTCTAACTTTTCTTTTATTCTTTCATTCACATTCTGTTCCTTAAATTGGCCCCAGAGTTGGGATCATAATAGAATACTATCAAACATAATAATTGAATATCTATGATAAGGTGTCATGACAAAACTGATATAAGTACTATTTGCCCCTTAATTGTGCGTGGATCACCCACAGTATCATATGTGCAATTTTTTGGATGGAGTTCTGAAGGATGCTTCTTACTTTTCAGGATACTGAAATCTTTTTATTTACATCAGGATTATTCTCGCAAGATTAATAATGTGCTTTAAATTATACTCCAACATTAATTGAGACAGTTTTCATTGTGTTGAACGTTTTTTGACGTTGTATGATTTTTGGTGATAACTAGTTTCATACCACCAACACCTGCATACTTGGGATTAAGGTGATGGTGAAACATTTTCTTTTTATTAAGTCACTTTGTTAATTTGAATTATCATTTTAGTCTTTCCCGTAAATCCATAATTGTTTACACCAATTTTGTCTTATTTATTCTGCATGTCATGGGCACTATTTGTAGCTGGAGTGCTTACCTTATTTCTGAATTTCACGTTACAGCTGGATTATAATGGGGTTGCAGTTGCTCTACCTTTCAACATTTCAATTCTCAATTGGGCCACTGGTACTCGCAAAATTATTGACAACGCTCAACTACCCCAGGGAATTGAGTTCTACAACATCTATGGAACATCTTTTGACACACCTTTTGATGTTTGGTATGTGACTGATTTACATGTAAAATTAGGATATAGCATGTAAAATTAAGGGTCAACATCGCACAACATCTTTATTCTAATCATTTTTCCTCATTTTGACCCATACGTTTCTTAAAACACTTCCTCTTTCATTTTTTTTGTTTTCCCCAAAGTACTTCTTCATTTTATTAAAAAAACCACTTTTACCTCTACTTTTTCTTACCCTAACTATCACATCATACTTTTTCACTAAAAATCTATCCATCACATCTTACTTTTATCCATCACATCAAAGGTAAAATTGGAAAGTCAACTACAAGTATACACTCCTTATGTATCCTGAAAGTCAACATAGGAACCATTTTATGAAACAGAGGGAGTATGATCTTAAGACCAAATAAACATCTTCCAACGGACAAACCCATATGGAGTGCAAATATTATGATTAGGCACATTTTATGCATACTAAATACTATTGAGGGCCTTACTACTGACTTATTAATAAAAAAAACATATCCAAATGGCATATTTTCCATTCATATGCAAATATAAAATAAGTG
The DNA here is from genome assembly GCA_900332095.2 of Cuscuta campestris. Classification (NCBI taxonomy): domain Eukaryota; kingdom Viridiplantae; phylum Streptophyta; class Magnoliopsida; order Solanales; family Convolvulaceae; genus Cuscuta; species Cuscuta campestris. The sequence continues at coordinate 2,973,136 of OOIL02000559.1, forward strand.
CCTCTAAAATTGCAGCTGAGTACCTCATCCAAATAATAAATGTGAGCAAGTTCGATGATCAATACATGTATAAATTGTGATATTGTTACTATAAAGTTCAGGGTTTCATAGCTTTTTGCTGCGGAATACTACTGTTGAGATTAAAATTTAAAATCCTTCTACACTTTGTTTCCTTTTTTGCCCTTTTTTATTTTTTCCATTTAGTTTATTTAAATAGGGGTTACATAAGCATCGAATAATTATTTTTCTGAGAGAGCGAGTTATACAAATGTCTTAACAAACACTAACATAGTTTGAAGTCACAATATCAAATTTACACTTGTGTGTGTGCACTTAATGACTTTAAGCTCATATGTCCATGGAGGCTTCTGCATTGGATTCTCATCAAGTGTCTGCACAATGTTGCATCTCTCTCCTTTGCAGTTATGGCTCAGAAACAAATCCAATCGAGGACTTATCGGATATCTGCCACACAATGGTAAGCAGGATCCATGTTATTATGACTTTGTTTGGTACCTTAAACTGAAAGGCTTTCTGCAACATGCAATGTATGTAGTCTATTGTTGAAGAAATAGTACTTAGAAGATGAAACCTGAAAGTTTAGAAGATTGACCACGGCTCTTGTTAATTGTCATTGCATAACTAATTGTAAATGGTAACCTGAAAGTTTAGGAATATTTGATAGAATTAACACTTGAGTAACTTGCCTTAGCTAGTATGTGTATACATAACACTTGAGTAAAAGTTAAAACCAAGAATCTCTGCTTATTTGGACTACTTAAATATGCTACAGCCTGATTATGATTGCGTGGATGGCGATGGAACTGTTCCGTCTGAATCGGCAAAGGTACTTTATCTTTTATTTCCTTCATATTGCCTGCATTTATAAAGTTTAGTGGTACATTCCTCTTCCAATCAAGTGCTCTACCAATTAAAAGCTTGTACTAAACTCAAAGCCACATGAAACATTGCACCGTGAGTCTGCAAAATGTATTTGTCCACTTTGACTTCTTTCTCCCATGTCAAATTAGATGAACTTTGATGATCAATTAAATAAAAATTACACTGCATATTAATAGAACGAAATGCTTAATTTTTTTGATTTTTTTTGCAAAACAATTATAGAAAACATTATGTTATTAATATGCAATGCTAGTTTTTATTTAATTGATGATCAAAGTTTGTCACGTTTGATTGGAAAAAGTCAAACTTGACACATATACCGGGACAGATGTAGTGTAGCACATCATCATCATCATCATCATCATCACGAGTGGAATTCAATCCTCAGCAAAAATATGCATCTGCCATAACTGTGCAGGCTGATCATTTCGAGGCAGTGGAAAGGGTTGGAGTGAGGGCAGGTCACCGGGAACTGCTATGTGATGAAACTGTTTTTGATCTCATAAAAAGATGGCTAAATGTGGGCGAGATGGCCAAGATGACGAAGAATGGTACGAGTTCTTGTAAAGTTATGGATTGCTCATATGAGTAGAGACCAGTGTAAGGTTCTGTGTAATACTAATACCCCCTTTGGCTTTAGTTAGTGGTAGAAACACTTGTATGTAACCTAAAAATAAGAACACGTCCTTTAGGTTGATTCCAAATTCTGAAGTTAAGATGGTAAATTTTCATCTGATCAGTTGGAAAGAAATAAATGTAGTATATAGTAATTTTCTGCATCTTCAACTTAACATTCTTGTTGTTGTAAATGAAATTTATCTAAACAGTAATAAAATATAGTGACTTTCCACATGTAATACCATATGTTTTTATTTTTCAACGTAGTATTACTCGTCAAATAAACTCCTTCCGTTCCAAAATAAACTTTCTTTTTTGTTTTTTCTTTGTCCCCAAATAAATTTTTCTTTTCTCTTAAAGAATCTCTTTTATTCCTTACTTTTTCATACTTTATCTATCACATTATACCTTTTTACTACTCCCTCCGTCCCAAATTATAATGCATGTTTACTATTTACAGAGTCAAACTTTATTCACTTTCTTTCTCTATTTACGTTAGCAAATTGATAAAATAAAATATTATTGTCACTACTAGTTTTGTAGATTTTTTGATGTTGTTTTTTAATATGTAATTTTTATTTTTTAATTTTATACCATTTGTCATATAAAATGGTTTGTAGTCAAATATCGTAAACTGAAACAAGCTTTATAAAATGGGACAAAGGTAGTCATAATCTATATATCATATTTTATTTTTACACATCACATCAAGAATATTTTTAAGAAGTCAACACTAAAATATCTCCTTTAATTTTCCCAAAAAGTCAAAAAGAGAAGTTTATTTAGGGACAGATTGAGTAAATTTTAGTATGATTTTAATGCAAATTTCACTTTTTCTAAAGGTACTTTCTTGCATGGGTCAATATATATGTTTTTGTTCGAAGAGCATACTTTCCTTCCCTTTTTCTTTCAATAATTAGGAGGGCAAAATTTGAATCCTAGCTTTAAAAAAGAAGTATTTTTTTTAAACTTGAAGTTCTTACTTGGATGGATTAATTGGATATATCGCCACTTTGATAAGTGTCAATACTCAAAGTCCCCTTTGGCTTGAGCAACAGAAAGTTCACTATCATATGTGAAGAGAAGGAAAGAGACTCGTGTAACTGATATTTACACAGCCCCCCACAGACCTAGCCGGACGATTACTGAGATGATATAAATTGAACTTTAACCTCAGATTAGTGACTGAGAGTGGAATCTGCACCAGTTAGTTACAGATACCCTATATTTAGCATAGTTGTCTCTCAAAACAGTTACCAGAAACCAAATTCGGATGTACCCCATTGGCGCTCCCTGTTTTTGCCAACCGCGCAACACCCACCAGTGTCAACTCATTTTTTAGTTTGTTAAATTCAACGTACTCCCTTCATCCTAAATTATTTACTACATTCTGAACAACGTTATCCTTTTAAAATTATTTTATTTACAAATTAGTAGAAAAATAAAAAAGATAAATTACACCGTTTTAAAATATATTAAAAGTTCTACAAAACAATATGTGAAAAGAATGTTTTATTTTATCAAATGGTCACCGAAAACGAGTAGATAAACAAAAATTATCAAGAGACTGAAATAATAACCGTGACATACTTTTTGGAGGGAGGAAGTAACATATGTGGTAAAACAAAAAAAAAAAAAAAGATAAAACGGATCAGAGAACTTTTTCCCAGTCTATTAAGCATAGAAAATTACTGCCCTCACTGTCGTTCGAACTTGTGACTTCCCATTTTGGATCGGAGAGTCACAGTCATTGTGCACGATTACATCAACCGGGTTGAACCCCATAAAAGTAAGATTTGGGGAGTGTGTGTACGTAAAATTTACCCCTACCAACAAAGAGAAAAGTTATTTCCAAAGAGACACATACCTTGAGCACCATAGGTAATCATCACACACCCAATCTAACCCCCATGCTTAAAACATAAAGTGACTGCTTTCAGATGACCACGATAAACATTGAAAGTTATATTGACTAAATACTAGTACATCACTATTAAAAGAAACACAAACATTTTAAACTTTAAAGAATCATTTGTTTTATTTTAGATATTCCAAAGCTAAAATAATTCGAGCTAATTAAATAAGTTAAATGATGGATACCTTTAATAACTTGGATATATATATATATATATATATATATATATATATATATATGGATTGTTTTTAATAAATTAATAAAGTTTATATAACCTTTTTAAACAATAACATATTTATGCTTAGAAAAATCATAAACCTGTTTCGGTTTACGTGTTTGACTGAAATTATTTTCAAATAATTTTAAATGACAAATGGTATATAGTTAAAAAATAAAAATGACGTATTAAAATACTACATCAAAAGATCTACTCCGTACAAAACTAGTAGTGACAATAGTTATAAAGAGAGATCTAATAAAAATATACTCCTTTATAAACATAATTGTTACAAAGTACTACCTCCGTCCCACTCTTTTTGTCCAGTTTTGACTTTTGGAACTGTTCATCTAAGCACTTTGACTCATCAAATTCTCTCAATGTGAAAGTCTAAAAATAGTCATGTGTGATCTTGTTTGATTTGTCTTAACATATAGATTATTAATATATAATTTTTATAATTTTTTAATATACAAATTACAAGATAAAATAGATTAAAGAAGTGCATTGGATGGTGTGCAAAAATGAAAGTGAACAAAAAGAGTGGGACGGAGAGAGTATTTTAATATACATTTGTTGTGTGATAGGCGGGATAGTGTTTATTACTGTTTGAGTGAATAATTTCGTCAGTGGAAAAAACTTATTGAAAAGGCCCATCAACATTGCAAATTGCTTACAATTTAAAAGGAAGTCCACAAAATCAAAGTTGACCTTAGGTCCACCAAAGTTTTTGCCTTCAAAAAATGGGTGAGGGGTAGCTTATATACAAAACACTTGGAGTAATGGTACCCAAATTAGTCAATAGAGAGGGAAAAGAGTAATACTAGAATCACAAACATCTTAGACACAAACTTCACAAACTATTTGCGCATTTAAATTTTTATTTTTAAATTATTTAAAATCATTTTATTCACTTGAGAAAGTGCACAAATAGCAAATTTGTGTGATTTGTGTCCAAGATATTTGTGAGTCTAGCATTACTCGAAGAAAAATGGTAAAGATAATACTCCGTCCTAATGAATTTTACAAATGATTCAATTGATCAAATAAACCCAAATACATATTACATTATAATAGAGTTAATAACAATAAAAAAAAAGTCCTTGTACACGAACATTAATATTTCATGCATTCAAAATGTTTCAAGGGATTTCATGTAGCCGAGTATATACCCCGAGTGCCAAAGGTGAGATACGATTCTAGATCCACCACGGGTGAGATACGATTCAGTCAGGCAAAGCAGTTCCCCTTTCTAAGTTGTTCTTGATCTCCAGCGTGTACTTTCCAAAGGCTCGTTCAATCTTTCTATTGAAATGCTCGTTGCGATCATTAATGGAGTCGATATCCTTCTCTTCATGGTACCTTCTCCTCCTGCTAAATGCTTTGCGCTTCTCTTCCTTGTCCTTCAGCTCCTTCACCATTCTCTCAATCTTATCATCAGAAACTTTTGGAGCCTGCTTCAGCTCAAGAATGTGAGCAAAAGTGAGAGATTTGGAACAACTATATATTCATTTAACACATGTAACCTTTTTATGCTGACATTAACTTGGGATATGGCTCCACTTTCTTTGAGCATAGAATTTTATCAACAGGAATGAAAATGTATGAATGATGGGATAAATGATTGAAGGTGGGATTTGGAACAGATTTATAATGAAACAAGAATATCACATTTATTTTAATTCTCAATCCCCTTTTTTGTACCAAATGGAATAGATTTGGACATTTTAGCATCTATACTACTTCCTATATAATCATTCCAAGCAATGGAATACTATTAATTTCCAACTATTTCATCCCTACCAAAACTAATACGGAGTATATTTTTTCCATCTCAATTCCTTGCGATCTTCATAAGGTGTGCATACACCCGCCAGAGATTTCATTGACTTGTTATTGGTATACCTTGCATTTTCTTATGAATGAATATTTCATCCTGGTAAAAGTCCAACCCCAACGGCCCAACCCAAGGACTAGGTTTTGGACTCTCATTCAAACATTCGAACAAAACGTGCCTTAAATGTCTTAGTTAAAAACATGTACCTTCCCATATTGAAGACTTGAAGCTTCTCTGTAAAACTCTGGATCAGCCTCCTTCATTTTACTGTACTCTTCAAGGTCAACCTCAATGTTTTTTGTTCTCTTCTTGTATGCTTCGTATAGGGTTTTCTGATTAAAAACTACAAAGCAAGAGAAACAGAAAAGTGAACTCTCAAAAAAATTAAATTTTTCTGAATTAATTGCCAAAAGAGTAAATTCCCAAAATGGTACTCAATAATTACGTGTTTTCCCAAATTAGTCCCCAAGATGAACTAATTACCGAAATGGTACTCGTTAATTGAGAATAATGCTTAGTTTAGTCTTCCCAATTAACGGTCATCAAGGCGGCATTAAAACTTGTACTAACTTCTCATAAACTCATAAAGGCCATCTCTAATGGGATGTTTTTCAAATTAGTCTAGATTTGAAATAAAAACTCATAAAAAATGGTCTTCCGACTTTGCTCAAACATCGTAAACCAATTAAAAGTCGCTCAAACATCGTAAACCAATTAAAGGGGAAGACTTCTGCTTCGGTTTTTTCATATTTAATGAATTTTTACTTCAAAAATGGATCAATTTGAGAAAACATCCAATAAGAAAGGACAATTTTGAAAAAAATAGTACTCCGTATAGAGTTTAACGTCATTCTTACACCGTTTTGATGACTGTTAGTCGTGGGGACTAAATTGAGCATTATTTTCAATTATCGAGTACCATCTCGGTAATTAGTTCATCTTGGGGACTGATTTGTGAAAACACGTAATTATTGAGTACCATTTAGGGAATTTACTCTTGCCAAAAAGGGAACATCCTCAGGGAAAACAACAAACAAAACATGCAAGTGAGAAGGGAAAATTGTGATATGAATCAACACATCTAGTAAATAATCGTGAGTGCAATGCCACAAACTGTAACTTAACCAAACCCCAATAAATTATGCATTCACCTACTAGTCAAATTTATGTGTTGCATTGAGCAGGAAAGCACATAACATTACAGCTCAAAGATTTCAAAGCATGCCATTGAAGTCTGCTTATTAAGAGAACATAGTGAAACATACCATCCCAACCAGCTGGAGCAGGCTCCTTTTCCCACTTCTTATACTTTGCCTCTGCAAATTCTTGTGTGTCTAGCATGTATGCCTTGCTCATATCCAAACCATTTGACTCTAGCAATTTTCCAATTTTCTTCTTCTTTTCCTGAACCCATTTTTGCTTGGACATGCCTCTAGACTCCTCAGGTGCTTCCATTTTTCTTTTCTCGGCCACCATGGCAGTTTGATTAGCTTTTCTTGCCTCATTCTGCACAATGTGATAAAAAATGATAATTCTCCCATCACGCAATACTTGCCACACTTTTTTCGTCTGTCCCTACATAAATGTCTCATTTCCATTAAGGAAAGTAACACACGGTTCACAACACTTCTCTACTTTGCATAAAATTCAACCACAAACTAATCACTTTTCAACACTTTTCATAAACTCCATGAAAGTCAAAGGACAATTTTTATAGGACGGAGGGAGTAATCAAACTTTATAGAGCATATTGAGCAAGGTACGTAGTAATAAAAATAAAATCATATAGAACATATTCTGCAAGGTGATAGAAAACGATAATTAAAATTAAATAGATCATATTGTGACACTCCATACAAAACCACATTACAAATTGTGTGACTAATCATACCATCTTTAACCTTAACTCGAACAGCTTTTTCTCTCTCCCTGTAAGATTAGAAACGTCTTTGCAGGGATTTTCGATCACTTCTTCTCCAACTAGAGGATTCTGATCCCTATTAGAGTCATCAGCTGAGAGGGCTTGATGACTACAATCTTCAGGTTGCATTAGCACTGAAATAGTACAACATTAACACAATATGGACAACAATACAGTTTATATACTTGAGATGCATAAAAAGCAGAAAAAATAAATATACTTTGTATGCAACATAGAGTACAGAACATAGTAGTCCAGAATCTATTTTATAGAGACTCTGGGGTTTCTGATTGCTAATTAAGATGTAAGAATATATGTATTGGTAGACTATTATATAGTTCCTTGTTCCCATGGCTGCAAAGAAAATTTATAAGTACATTCCCTACAGTGAGGTGGGTTTTAGCCACATGGGAAAAAAATAAAGAACCCCATAGCACTGTTGTTAAATGGCAGAATAGCATGAGTGCATGACAGATTTGTCCAGCAACCATAGAAATTTGCAAAGAATGGCAGTCTAGAGTCTATTGCAGCACCCGTGGTTGTCAAAGTGAGCGCCTGAGAACTTGAGCACATCAGGTGAGGCATAATATCGGTTCAGTGCCTTTAGAATGTTAAGTACTGGGCCTCTTGCTTCTAGCCCAATACTTAGCCCCATGTATTGAAGTGTAAAACCCAAGTTAGCTACATGAATAAAGAGTGCCATACTGCCAGGTAGCTATGGGAAGGAAGGAATGCTTTTAGAAAGTTGTAATCTAGCATTGTATTTGTCTCCTTTCACCTTTCAGTTGTATGTATTGAACTTAGTATAAATGAATTCTAAATTCTCTCGTCTGTCATTCTTCTACTTCTTTACATTCTTTTATTATCATTCATGAAGTTTGGATTCATTACTTGAATCCATTACATAGAAGGTCCAGGCACAGGGGTATCTGACTCTTACAGTACTTAACACTTCCCCATGTATTGAAGTGTAAAACACAAGTTAGCTACATGAATAAAGAGTGCCATACTGCCAGGTAGCTATGCGAAAGAAGGAATGCTGTTAGAAAGTTTTTAGCTCGTATTGTGACTATTGTATTTGTCTCCTTTCACCTTTCAGTTGTATGCATTGTACTTATTATGAATGAATATTGAATTCTCTCATCTCTCATTCTTCTACTTCTTCTTTACATTCTTTTATTATCATTCATGAAATTTGGATTCATTACTGAATCTATTACATAGAAGGTCCAGGAGTAGGGGTATCTGACTCTCACATGTGCAGCCAAGGCACACAAAACGCACGAAGTGCTAAAGATGCGCCAGGGCTAGATTTTGGTGTATAGTGCTCCATCCGTCCCACTATCTTTATCACCTTTTAACATTTTTGCCCACCCCACTCTCTTTGTCTCATTTCATTTTTGGTATATTTGTGTTACTTCAAAATTCCATTCACTTAACTCAAACTTTGTGAAGTTTACATATTCAATATCAACCACAATTCCATTTTCTTATGTTGTGTGCCAACTTCCCATGTCCCAAACTTGGTGGGACGGGGGGAGGGGGAGAGTAAATTTGGAATGTGCCATTTTTAAACCTGGGAGAATATTTGGTACAATGACCCGACGTAACTTGAGCCGTGGGTTCCTTCGTGGGTTGGGGGGATGGCTGCAAACCCGTATCAACTCCCCCGGGGTTAGAAACCGCCTTGTCCTCAAGGCGAAGATCGGGGAACCTATTTTTCGAAGACCAAACTCAGATTAGACATTTAAAAATCAGCCTGTCCAAATATCTTCTAAATATTACCCTTTTTCATTTCTTTCATGTCTAAATTCTTCTCCCCTATCTTTGTTCTCCTATTTGTTCTTCTCTTTATCTTTCTAATTTGTTGAAACGGTTATATTCATTTTCAATCAGTTGTTGAAGTTAACATACTTTTTGTGAGTTTAAACTGGTACTCTCTTATAGTAAATTTCATTAGTCTTTGAAGTTAGAATAATTGACACTTCGAATTATGACTGTATGTGTTGTGTTTGCATTGCCTAGTACTGTGGATAATGGATGTGAAGGATTGTCATGCTTATATTATTGTTGGTGCACACATACATTAATTTTATATTGAATTTATATCATGTTTGGTAATTCTAGAACTATAGATAACATTTTCATATTATTTGCCTTCCATGAGTCAGGCTAGTGCTTCTTTTGCGCCTTAGGCTTTGCACCATGAGTTTGGCCTTACAACTTTCAACTATCTTGGCAGTGCCATAAGGCAAAACTCGGGCTATCAGCCAATAATAACAATTTCCCTGCAATCTATAATTAATTAATTATCAAATCATAAATGCAGTGGAAGAGGAGAGACCACAACTTTAAAAGGTCATGACAAGCATAAGAACACAACCAGCTATCCTGTAATGCAATTTCATAGTTCGTATACAAATACATAACCACTATGAATCATTAATCAGTTGATGTGATATGGAGTTCACATTATAAACACTAAAGATAAAAAAGTTAACTAGCTAAGGAATTAAAATACGATGATTACCTGGTTCTGTTTGTTTCATTTGTTTCTTTGCTTCGGCAATTATTTTGAAGCAATACTCGCTGCATTCGTGATAAGGATTCGATGCATTTCGACATTCCGGATGCACTCTTCCGGCTTCAGACATGTTATTCTTTCTCAGAACAATTTTCTGGAAAAAAAGAGGAAAGGCACTTGACTAAAACACATGCACTATACTATATGATTTACCAATAAAGTTAACTACTTAATTTATATTTGAGTATTATAAAGCTAAAACAAAACTATTTTCAATATATTTACAAACACACCACCCAATTAGAAAACCTGACCTAACAGGAAATAATAATTCAGAGCCTGTGAAAATTTTCAACTATGATGAATAAGCTCTATGAAAAATGGACACTGACACACATACAGGGAGGAAAAGCCAAGTACCTGCTGTATACTACCCCTGAAAAAACAGGAAGAGACATGTAAATATTGAGTGGCTCAATGAAAGAATACAGATAGAAAATATAATCAATTGTGGATAGTAAACAGTAGTTCACATGAGTAATGAAGCAATTTTGCCCACAGAAACTTTAGCGTATACAAGTAACTTAGGTAATCAAATTTCAGCTGAACATTTAACACATGTGTTGTAGAATTTACCACACACGAGGAATCAGATCTTCACCATACAGAAAAAGATAGAAGTACATCTTTTTTTATTCTCGATCAACCCAAATGCATATACAATTCAGCAGCATTAAAATATAGTCCAGCTCAACAAAAAAAGTACTCGACTTCAGAACATGAGAATGGAAAACATTAATAAACATACCCAAGTTTGAATAAAGACTAGTGACCAGCAAAGACTAACTCAAACTACAGATGTCTTGGAATAGCTTTGTGGAAACTCTCAGCCTATTTATCTGCAATCAAAACTATGCCAATTACTATGACTTAAATCTGGTTGACTGGTTCCCAAATGATATTTAGATTAACAAAACTTCATATATTGCCAATAATTTCATCCATCTATTGGATATAGATGCCTTCATGGGACTCAGCTACCTTAGGAAGTGAAGCACACTAAGAATTTCAGTGCCTCTTTTATCCGTATTATCGTTTACCTTTAGATTAGAGTTAGCATAGTTTAATCCTTAAACTAGTTACAAAAGGATTACATTAATTAGAATCTTATTATGATTGTGGTTGGGGCCTATATAAAGGTATATTCATAATACTACATCTGTCCAAAGAACATCTTTATATTTGATTTCTCACGATCACCAATGTGCCAGTTTGACGTTTCGCCGCCAATGCAACATTTTGACCATTAATAACTATAGTTATACATAAATAAATATTACGGTATAAATTTTGATATACTTCATCAAAATTGCATCTTAAGATGAACCCAAATACACTAGAGTAACTAATTATACTTTTTCCACGTTTTGTTTATACAATATGACCAAGAAAAATCAAATGTAAAGATTTTTGGACCGGGAAGTACGATACCATAGTTGTCACGACTTCCAGACGGACTGCTCAACCCGCCATGGATGGTCGCCTCGCCTGATTTCGCCTGAGGCAGAAAGGCGTCGCCACAAGGACGAAAGGGCGTCCAGGCGTTCGCCATAAGGACTACTTAGTCGTTTCTTTAAAATAAGAACAAAAAAGCATCGCTACTCCGCCTACTCGCCCAATAAGTATCAACTCAAAACGTATCAAACCCTAGAACGCGACTCACCATACCTTTGGAAATCGGAACCTAATCAACGGTCTCGCCGGATGTCGACCTCGGCTTCGACTTCAAGACACTGCGCTATCGCCGTAGACGGAAAAGCACCCTTCTCGCAGATTTACCTTAAGCAGAGACCTATATCGAATCAATGTAAGCGTCGGCCTCCTTCACTACCCTATTTTTATCCTTAGCTTAGCCGGAAGCAGGGAACCCCTTTGAAAATTAATTTCAGACAACTCATCAGTCATCAGTAATCAGCTTCAAAATGAAAGCAGGAATCAATTTCTCATTATTAGATTTGGGGGTTTGGATTCTGATAATATTATAATATTATACACCTAGGTTCTCATGACATTGTCCGGCAATGTCGTGGGATGACTCAGGATTGCTTCGGTGCCCCGTTCGAAAAATTGATGGTTCCTACTCTCTAATCTCCTCGATAAACCCCTCACCCCGCCCCAACCCAAACACACCCCACCTCCTTCAATTGCACCACACAAGTTGATTTTGACTTTGAAGTCAAATGGGGATTAGGAGGTACGAACCGTCAATTTTACGAACGGAGCACCGGAGCGCCCCCGGGTCATTCATGACATTGCCGGACAATGTCATGAGAACCTTGCCGAATATTATAATATGAATTCATTGTACATGACCCCATGTGATATACCAAATGAGTATCGTTATCCCTTATAGTTTCAAAGCTTATGTTGTTATCTTCTGATATTGTTATCCTAAAGTCCCTTTCGACATATAAATATCCTTCAAATATTATGCGAATAGTTTCACTATCGTCTATGATTTTGAAAATGGGCACAAACAACCTCATTTTTCTTTATTATTATTTTTTTCTACTACTTTTTTAATAAATGTTTTTAAATTTCTTTTTTAAATTTTTTTAATAATGTTTTAATAATCAAATTTTTTGTTTGCAATAAAAAACAATTAAATAACAACAATTAACGTACACTTCATTTGTCTTAAACTAACATTTTCATTTTTTGTCCAAAAGAGATCTTTATTGATTCATTTTCATGAACGGAAATCAATAAAATATTCTCATTTTTTTAACTAAAGCTCATTTCTCATTTTCTGTTCATTAATTTTATACCGTTTCTTTTATTTTAATCAAAATTAAAATAAAAAAACAAGAATAGAAAATAAAATAAGAAAAGAAAAGTATAAGAATAAGTACTTTTATAGAATAGGAAAAATAAGTCATGAAAAAAAATCTTTGCACACTGTTCTAAAAAATATTATTCGTATATAATTAATTATATATTAAAAAGACGTTACTCAGTATTCTTTTGGTCCTAACATATTCAAAAACATAAAAAAATCTAGACAAAAACCAAAAATATTTAATTTGACAAATGATGTACCGAGTATATGTTAAATCTTTTATTTCAAACACAAAATCTTTTTTATTTTTTAAAACTTTTTAAAAATGTAGGGTTGAAAAAACAATTTATCATTATTTCACATACAAACTCTTTTATTCTCTTTATGAAAAAGGAAAAGAAAAACAATAAAGAAAAAGTAGAGGGGCTTTGGTGCCCATTTCCAAAATCATAGGAGGTAGTAGAGTTATTCACCTAATATTTAAAGAATATTTTTGTCCAAAGGGGCATTGGCGTAACAATATCAGAACCATGAGAGGTAACTACGCAAGTTTATAAACCATGGGGAGCAATGGTGCACATTTACCAAACCCTAGGGGACACTGGTATAATAAACTCATTATAATTTTCAATCATGCTACAATTACACCAAAAAGTGCACTCCAAAGTTGTACAAAAAATACACATTAATACTTTGATGGTTACACTAACAAAAAATGTTAGTGTGATAATAAAAATTTGTACTAACATTTTGTGCATCTGTGAACCATCACCCTAGCATCACACTAGCACAAAATGAAGGTGCACACCTGCGGTATACAAATTAGGCTACAAATCTTAGGGTACAATTAGCTTAATCCTTATAATATTGTATAGTGATATCTTACTATATTTTTGCACTATATATTAATTTTATTGGCATTGTAACCATATTTTGGAATAAAAAACATGGAGCTCTACATAGCCTTGATCCTTTAAATAAAATGTAGAGAAGTGAGAGACTTCATATAAAGTTAAGTAAGAGTATGTGTTACGGGGCATTAAAGAGGGTGTTCAAGCCCCTCCTCACACCGCCCTCCATCACCCACCTTCAATAAATGGGCATTGCCCTTCAAGGCGCCACAAAGGCGCCACAACTATCGCAAGCATGACCCTCCCTATTTTTAAAAATAAATTTCAACCAATTAAAATTTAACATACATTTATCTTAACCAGTCAAAATAATCCAAACCTTTCCCTCATCACTTTTTGGTCACATCCCTTTCAAGTCTAATAACACACATATTTTACTCACACCTACATACTTACCGGGCACGTGACACTCCATCAAACCCCGCCATAATACAAGGTACAATGGATCATTTTGATTTAGTTTATAATTTATAAGCAATTAGAACATTATCGATAATCAATAATGACTCATTTAGATCTCAAAACAAGACCGAATATAGGAGACAAAAAGAGAACAAATGAGCAACTAAACTAAATAAACAAAACTGCAGAGTTTTAAAAGGGTGATAACACCTTTTTATTTCCATCCCAAACCAAAAGGTTTAAATATCTCCAATATATACCACCTTCTATTGTCAAAACAAAACACCCAAGTATACATATATCCTGTGATGCTCTCTGGATGAACGAATCTGAGGCAAACGTTTACCAAAATCTGTACTCTGAATATCTGACACTGTAAATGTTCAATCACTAACAGTTTAACCCGTACATCTGCAACGTGGGAAAAGAAATGTCCTTAGACCAAAATTTAACGTCCGTATCTAAATATATAACCCCTACACCTCTTATTTATATCCCCACTTCTGTATCTGTGACACTAATAATACCAATGGAAGCGTCCGTGTAAGCCAAAGGAGGAACGGCACTAATCAAGTGCAGCTTTGTTCCTTCGTCCGCTAATCGGTTTGGGTAGGCCATCAAAGATTGATCTAGTGATGGCTGAAGTTGAAAGCGCCTGAAAGTCTGTCAAACTCCATTTTGAGGTTGGCCACAGGGATGCCAATGTGCTGCTACTGCTACTACTGTCTGAGTCCTGCAAATTTGACGCGCTGGAAGACTTTCGAACTCTGTCAAGACTGCTGATGTCAGCAATAGGTGAATCGCCCAACACAAAAGGAATGGGATTTATCAGGGAAGATTCGCCATTGGCAAGTGAGGCAGTACGGCTGGCTGGATTGGGTCTCAGAGCCAAGCCTTTGCTAGGAGTAATGCCTGTAAATCCACCACTAGAGCTGTTATCTTCCTTCATCAGCATTTCTTGGGTACGGGAGAAATCAGTCTCGGACTTTTGACGCCTTCTGAAAGATTTGTCACACAATCTGTTAGAGCCGCTATCTTTAGTTTCTTGATTGGATTCATGATCCACCAACTGGCCATTCTCTGTCATGAATCCATTTGCTACGCTTTTACATTTTCGGTGTAAACCGAGTGCGGGGTTGGAGATGGGTGATGGGGGGTCATTGTCGTCGAGATAAGGGGACCTACCCTTTTCGTATCTGGCCATTTCAACACCTTCAGATGCAGCTTTCTGATCTGATGATGGTTCAAGGCCGTAATAACCTCGTAAGCTGCTCATTGCTGAGGAGACTTTTCGTTGGGTGGGGGGAGGTTTCAGTTTTAGTGACTGAAATGTATCAAACAGGTCTGAGTGTCTGCGGTTCGGCGGGGTCCGCTCTGAAATGCTATCTCTGCCAAAAGAATGTTGTGGTTAGGCACCATGCATCCTACACAGTCTAGAAGATTAAGAGACAGACTGCTGAAATTAGCAACCATTTTAAAGTTCTACTCCAGGAATTTAGAACAAATACGGAGTAATTTACAACCATTTTAAAACAGAAATATTTTTTGGACACACAGTAAGATTTTGATATTTAGAGTAAATGATACTCCATATATTATTTCACCCTCACATGAAAAACAAACAGAATACATGCTATCAAAAATTAATAAATTAATTTTTAACAATAAAGTCGATAAAACGTATTGCCAACAGTTCATGTTTTACATAGCAAATATGGATGTGAAGCATGCAAAGTTAAGACAGACTTTAACCCAAAAGTGAAGATAGAAAATCAGGAATAATTAGTAGAGGCTAACTTCTTCAAGGAAAATTATCTACTTGGGAGAACCTATATACTATAAATTCTCTTTTGGATCTTCCTTATAAATCACCCCAAGGACCAAAAGTTAGCTTCTGGCCCAAATCAAGGAGATGCGACCTAGCTTATTTTGTCACACTTCTGGATAAATACCCTCAGGTGGTCTAATTAACTAATTAGCTATAAAAGTTTCATATAAATAAGCTTCCTCACAAGTGTTTTATAAGAAATAATATAGAGAAACAATTGGCAAACACGTATGGTTCATTAAGTTTACATAGTTATGGGCAAAGATGATGACCATTGTTATAAATAGCATGTGGTGGATTATGAATGACGAATGTGCACCAACATGGCGGATGATGCTTCATAAAATGACAGTTGTGGTTGCACAAAATCTGCTACGCCATTCGGCCATAGACACTATTAAACAACACTGGTGATGACCAACATGAAACAGATAAAATGAATTGTGTGAGGAATGGATCATCTCATCATTCCTTCATAAGAAGGTTGTGACATGACACTATGTTTTTTTGCATGAGTTTAATACTATAATGTCACCAACCTAAACTAGTTGGGATCAAGGTGGACTGAAAGAAAGTCTGGACTGAAAGAAAATTGTTGTACTAAAACAGGGAAAACAAGATGCACATATGATGTTATATGGTTACTAAAAACAAATGAAAAAATGAAATAGCAGAAAATTTGAGGAAAACAAGTTTTACTCATAAAACAAATGGAATATACCCTTGTACATCAAAACCATTTGACAGGCATGGAGATGGAGGATGCCGTCCCGGTAATGGTATCTTAAGTGTTTTCCGAGCAAACATTTGGAGATCTGTTATTAGTCCATTTATCCTCTTCACATCTGCAACCTGTCATTCCACAGCAGACAATGTTATGATAAATTATTAGCCACTAAAGTTGGTTTTCTCGAGTACAGCA
This sequence comes from Cuscuta campestris, assembly GCA_900332095.2. Taxonomy (NCBI): domain Eukaryota; kingdom Viridiplantae; phylum Streptophyta; class Magnoliopsida; order Solanales; family Convolvulaceae; genus Cuscuta; species Cuscuta campestris. The sequence goes on from OOIL02000559.1 coordinate 2,989,973, forward strand.
ACAAACTCAGTATAATCCATATTCTGTCGGGGTTTGGGGGTCATGATGTATGCAATTCTGTACAAAAAAATAGAGAGGTTTCGGTTAGACACTAGATGCATTGTTGCATTTACTACCCAAGGCTTCAAAAATGTGTCATTTTGATTTAGTCAATCATTTACCCGAAGCTAAAATGTTGTCAAGAATAACTCTTTTAGATCTACTGGCAATGAAAGACCTCTAAAGTACCAAAAAATGCACACAACTTCCACTCTAAATGTTATTTTTAACATTGAATCACTTGAAAAAAACACAATTGTTCCAAACAATATCCTTCTCCCCCTACCTACTCGTCTTCCATTCTTGTGGTTAGTCACTATCATGCTCTACGACAACAACAACCTATTCAGTAAAATCTCAAATGGGGTCTGGGGATGGGTGTGCACTGACACCACCCCTACCTAGAAAAGGTAGAGAATGTTTCTTAAAGAGCCCAGCTCACCAGTTCAAGCACAAAAGACATAACTTAGTACTATTCAACAAGGTAAACCAAAAAGAGAGAGACAATAAGGGTCACCACACACAGACCTCACTATATCAAACTAATCTTGAAGGCCCTACACACAGAGTTCTTATCTAGAGCTACCCTACAACTTTAATTCTTGAACTCTGAATGATCTTATCTAGGGTCATATCATCGATGAGATGCACAAGCAACACACTCATCTATCTAATCACCTCGCTTAAACTCTATTTTGATTACAGGTACCCCTACTCAAATTTTCCACCTCTAACCTCTTGCACATTCTCAGCACGTGTTCTACCATCTCAATCTAACTATGTGCATCTTATTCTCTACAAATGCCATACCACTTTGTCACGGATATTCCTTGTTTTAAGCTCTATTCATCCTCATAAGTCATACATCTGCAGATTCAACTTAGCACTCTCATCTCTGTCGATTGCATCTTCTGCACGTGTATTCTTCACCGACTAACACTCTTCCCCTTACAACATAGCTCATTTAGCTACTGTTTGATAAAATTTGCTTGTCAGTTTCATTGGCTTATTCTTGTCGCACAAGACAGTTGAATCGAGCCTTCTTTTATCCGGCCTGCTCTGTGCAATTGACGACATCCCCATCAATCTCATTATTTTGGGTATGGGTTGTGAACAAATCTTCACTTCACCGTTGGAGTTGCACTCCATATACTCATTCTTAGACTCCAAGGTTCGCCACTGCACCTCCAACCAATTATCTACTCCCTCACGCATTTCATCGATTAGAACAATATCATATGTGAAAAACATGCACAAGGTACCTCCCCTCCCCTAAGATATATCCTTTTTTTTCTTTATTTGACCTAAAGAATGGATTGAATCGAAACGACTTTCCTGTCGAAGCCCTTTGTGTCTGTATGAATTTCTGACCGCACGGAATCTCCATAGCCAATTTTCCATTTTTGATAGAAGGTGCTGCCTTTGGTACTATTATTTTACACGATCCAGGAACTTCCATAATGTTGGCGTGATTGTTCATGTCAATTTATCCATTACCAATGTAAAAAAGAAAAGCTCCAATGTAAAAGTTCCATAAAAATATATTAAGGCTCTGTTCGTTTGGGTTCTAACTCTTAACTTACAACATTTGTTAACTCCTAGTTTCTTCCAACTTCTTCCAATTTCTTCCAACTCCTCCCAGTTCTTCTAATTCCTCCCAATTGTTCCAACTTCAAACTTCTTCCAGTTCTTCCATAAGTGACTTAAAAATTATCCACATATATAATTCATTTTATTCTTATTTCAATTATTATTATTATTATTACCATTATTATTATTATTATTAAAATAAATGTACGAAATGAGCACACATCCAAATGTACAATAACATCATACATCCAAATATAGGAACTCAAAAACACCCACAAAGATAACTCTTTTTATCCAAAATTGAAATTTTTATATATTTAATTGTGTGACTTTTCTTTTTAATAATGTACGGAGTAATTGTTTTATTATTTTTACTTATTTACATAATTTTTTGCGTAGTCAGAAAAAAGTAAATCGTATCACATAAAAAAAATTGATGAGAAATGAACACCATTAATCTCCCGATCATTTTGTGAGACACATCATAACTTGTTATTATTTTTGTGTATAAAGTGCGATGTGAGATTATTTTTGTTTGATCAAACATTGGATTATTTATGCCATTTTTCCTCTCAATTATCATTAATGAAAAAGATTTCTTACTTTGTCCCACTATTTAAAGACATGGGTTAGTGACATAAAACTAAGAAACAAATAAATGTATAATTTTTATTGATGTTAAAAAATAAGAAAAAGTAAGAAAAGTGGTTCACACAAATATTACTACATATAAGCTGAGACAAAAATAAGACATACAAAAACTAGACAAAAATTTGAAACAAATGGAGTATAAGTTGTTATAATAAAAATTGTGAAATTTTAAAAATATACAGAGTAATATTTATTTCAACTTCTTTAAATATTTCCAACTCTTTCCAAAATTTTCCAACTCCTTCAAGTTTTTTCCAATATTTTAAAATTTTTCTAGGTTTTCCAACTCCTAATTTCTTCCAACACTCCGTCTATTTCTTCAACCCAAAAAACAGTCTAAAATAGCTAAAATGTGGTAGTAGTAAGACCAAAATTAAGCATCACGTGGCACATGATAACAAAGCGAGCCTGACAAGGTCCAATGTAAAAATGAGCAACTGAGCAATGGTCATTTTAGTAATTGTATATGATTAGGCTGATCATAATTAAGTGAAGCAGATGCTACTTCACGTTTCTTCCTTGTAAAAATAAAATGCAAAACATGATCAAGCGAGCTACATGCTTTTCAAGCCACCATAATACTCTACAACTACAAACTTTCCACATCCTGAATTTAATACGCATAACTGGCATAAGACTAGCAAATTATACCACACATTCTAATATTCTTAATTTTATTGATGACACCATGTTTTTTTTCTTTTTCTTGTATGCTCATGTTTATACTCTTTTTTATTCTAATGATTTTAGTCGAAATTATGCTCATTTGCATTTGAGGGTTGCTCTTTTTTTGGTAAAGAATGCTTGTTTGAATAAATTGAATGTACAATTATCACCGTATAAGAAAGAAATGATTTCACTATCAAAACCCATTGTCATCATCTTAGTCATCATTGTATTTTGTATGCTCTGTTATAAATTATTGAACATCAAATGCCCAGTAGACAAAGTACAAGTAAATGCATAGCTGATGATTTGAAGATCAGTTCATTGAATTACCTCAACGCCGTATCTGATAGCTACGCCAGCGAGGGTATCAAATTTGGTCACATGATGTTCGATATAATTCATCCCTCCACCACCGACAGTCCCATCACAGGCAGCCGCAGCAGCAGCACCGCCGACGCGAGGCAGGGGCGACGCCGTGGAGGAGGATGCCACTCCGACGCCGCCATCTCCACTCGAATAATAATAACAATAATCCTCTCCATTTAATCGGACACCTCTCTCCATCTCATCCAAACAAAAACAGAAAAAATCAAAAAAACGCCCGATCCGAGACCAAAAGAGCCTTGAAGAAAAAAATCAATCCAATCCCAATCGGGACATTACGTTCGTCTATCGGATAGATACAGGCGGAACACATTATCAACACAAGCGAACATCCGCGACGTTCTGCGAGTGTGAATTTAAATATGCAGACATGAAATTGGATTTTGAGGAAGATCTGAGATCAGAGTGGATGGATAGATCTCGGGTTTTGGTTGATTCTTTTGCGCAGTGCGGGCTCTGGAATTGAAGAAAGGAATGTGAGCGAACCAATGAGGAAGATGATGGCTGGCGATGATGATGATGATGAAGAATGATAATAATGGCAAAGGGGTGATGTGAAGCTTCTTTAATGGCTATTGGCTTCAATTCAGGAATTTTAGACTATATTCCGTTTCACTCTAACTTTTAGGCCTGGTTCATTTATTTCGGTATATATCTGTAGTGTGTACGTTCATTTTCTAATTTCTATTAGTAGTATCTCCACCACCATTTACCTCAAATGACACATTATTTACCATGTCACTCACTTCACAAATGTAATACTTCGTATTTCATTTTCATTGAAATAATTTCTATTAAATTAGAAATTTTATTTTTGAAACAAGAATTAAAAAAATATTTTTTGGTTTTCAAGTTTATTATTTTCTCATTCATTTTTTGTTTCGAGTTTATTTCTGATTAATTTATTCTCTTTTGGGTTTGACAGGTTTTGTTCCCATTTTTAGTTTATTTTGTCCAATCCGTTGGTGTCAATTTTAAACGATAATTAGGAACCTTCGAAACATATTGGAGAGAAGAGTATAAGGAGGAAGCTCGAAGTTGTCAGTAATGTTGTTGTACATTGAACATTTGTTGAGATGTACTCATCGTTCTTATCATCGTCGGTTTCCATGTTCTTGAGGTGAGTATGTTTCTCCCTTTAACAATATAATCCATAGTTAGATATCAATCTAAATATATGGGTGGAATTGGTTGTCATATCGTACACAGTACACTAGAAAAAAAACTGACAGAATCGCGATGGAAAGTTTCCATCGCCAACCCTTAGATTCCGTAGGTAATTCAGTACGACTACGGAGACACCGAGGTTTTCGTCACTATATATTTGTTGGTATTGATATTGACGATGGAATTTTGTGTCCGTTGCGGATTCGTGGCGGAATGCGCAGTTGCTTATAGCAACGGTTTTAACAATGGAATAACTCTATCACGCGTTTTGGCGACGGTTTTAACGACCTGTTAGTAATTTCTAACCACATGGCGACGGAATTTGGATCTGTCGCCTAAGTCGTCGCTAAAATTGCATGTTACTAAAAGGGTGAGGTTGTTTCTCTATGAACCAATTTAGCCAAAAGTCAAATATATCAAATACGAATAAATATATATTAAATTCAATAATCATTGATAAAAATAAATGATAATGTATCAAATCCAACGTTGTAAGCGTATTGTACACATTCGTCATAGTTTTGTTAGTTTTGAATTGAACTAAATCAGCACGCTCCTGCAAATCCTGCTCCCCTGCGCCTCCACTACCATCTTCAAGTCTAGGTGGTTAAAACACCTACATGTAGGTAATTCAATACAATTACAGAAATGACGAGGTTTTCGTCACTATATTTTCGTTGGTATTGATATTGACGATGGAATTTGGTGTAACACCCCAACCCGCGTAACTCGAACCAACGAGTTAGCGGATTGGGTTGTCACTAATTTGGTATTCACATGCATGATTTACTTAAAACCACCTAAATTAAAACAAACATCCATTCATGATAATTTAGGAATATCCAAAAGTTCATCGGAGTAATAAAGTAAATCCAAAAAATTGCAGAAGCTTAAACCCAACATAACATTCGGAAAGTCCAATTAATTAAATAACGTAATTCAAAGGATTAAGTAAACACTTAAGCCATCCATGCCACGCCACATCATTATCCTCCGGGTTCCTACCTGCGTGCAGTAAAAACAACAATGACTACACGCTGTTGGAAACAATCTCTTTATTATAACTGGAAAATTACTCAAAACCAATTACAATAAACTCTCATATGTTTCTCACATGGCTCTCATATCAAAACCCAAGGCTTGGCTATGATATATATAGTGTTAACCCAACTTGGCCAACAAGTAATCTAGGATCCATAATTCTATTCCTACTTGAACTAGAATCCCTCGGGTAATCCTAATCCTACTCGATAATTAGTCAAATATAGTGTTAACCCAACTTGGCCAACAAGTAATCTAGGATCCATAATTCTATTCCTACTTGAACTAGAATCCCTCGGGTAATCCTAATCCTACTCGATAATTAGTCAACACACGCTAAGCTGAAAGCTGAGTGAGAATATACATAACGCTAGTATTAACCCATAGAGCAGTTGTAACACCCCGACCCCCACCCTGGCCGTAAGTGTCCGCTCATAGGATTGTAGACTGGCCCCACAAACCAACACAAGTCTTTCCCGCGCACTTTGTCCTCACTCGTGAGTACCCAATGAAAACTTCCCAGGGGGTCACCCATCCTAAAATTGCTTCAGGTCAAGCACGCTTGACTTTGGAGTTTTTAGGTGATGAGCTCTGGAAAAGAAGATGCACCTTGTTGGTATGAGTAGTATTATCAATCATTTTGAGCTCTTCCCTTTCCTATCTTGATACGGGGTATTACATTCACCCCCACTTAGGAATGCAACGTCCTCGTTGCATCCTTTTTTTTGAACCCATAGATCTTCCCCGCTAGGTGACCTAAGCTCTTTTGGCCCGTCACGGTCGCAGGGTTGCTCTGATATCATTTGTAACACCCCGGCCCCCACCCTGGCCGTAAGTGTTTGCTCATAGGATTGTAGACTGGCCCCACAAACCAATACAAGTCTTTCCCGCGCACTTTGTCATCACTCGTGCTCGCTCAAGGAAAACTTCCCAGGGGGTCACCCATCCTAGAATTGCTTCAAGTCCACGCTTAACTTTGGAGTTTTAGGTGATGAGCTCTCGAAAAGAAGATGCACCTTGTTGGTATGAGTAGTAGTATCAATCCTTTTGAGCTCTTCCTATTCCCATCTTGATACGGGGTATTGAGTTTAAGGATAAAAAATTGATATATCATTGGTGTTAGTTTTTTTGGTAAAATGCAGGTATTTTTATTGATTGCTTAGTTTGTTTTCTAAACAAATCCTTATGAAAGCTTGTTTACCCAAATTTTATTTCCTTTGTTATCCTTTGTTACCCAAATACTGTTTAGTTGTATTTATTTAACTCCTTAGTGAGAAAGTTCACAATAGAGATTTGCATTCTCATAATTGAGATTATTATTTTTAATCTTGAGAAATTGTTTCTCTTAGATGACCCTTTTATTGATTGTCACTAGAGCTGGCAAAACAGAACCGGAACCAATTACCCGAACCGAAATATCCGAAACCGAAACCGAAATGACCCGAAAAATGAAGATCCGATCTATAACCGAAAACCCGAAATGATCCGAATCGAACCGAAACCGAACTAAATAATTCATATCCGATTTAAATCCGAAACCGATTAGATTCGAAACCGAAATATCCGAACCAATTAAACCCGAAACCGATTAGATCCGAAACCGATAATACCCGAAACCGATAAAACCCGAAACCGATTAGATCCGAAACCGATTATATCCGAAACCGATTAGAACCTACATAGATAATTTTGGAAGTATGTTTTCCTTTCAATAAGCATATTATGCTTTTAAAATTTTACTATAATACGGAGTACCATTTATGCTTTTAAAATTTTTAATATAATACGGAGTACCATTTTTAAATAGCTATACTTATAAAAAAAAGTATGCGAGTCAGTGCAAAGCACGAGATAAAAACTAGTTGCTTCGACTCATTTATAAAGATAAAACTAAATATATTAATAAATTTGCACTAAATAATACTAAAACATAATTACTTTCTTAATCTAGCACTTAAACTTTTTTATTCCTTATAGAGAACTTTATAATGTCTTAGTGGGAGGAATAATGGCCAATAATAAATTAATAATGGACATTTACTTAAATAATGACTAATTAATAATGACTAAAAGTCCTACATTGGGAAATAAAAACATATGGTCCTATATTTGGAAAGCCAATGTGTTTTAGCCCTATTTAGGTAAATTACTCATAATATTATTTGAAGTGATAAAATTTTAATATATCAAAACTAAATTTTAAAATTAATATTATGATATTGAATTTATATCATCATAAAATATATTTTTTCATAATTTGTAGTCCACTCGATCGAATATATCCGAAACCGAAATATATCCGAACCGGACTAGACCCGAAACCGAAATATATCCGACTCAAATTGTATCCGAATCAAAACCTATCCGAACCGATTTATAACTGAACCGTATCTGAACCGACTCGAACCGAAAACTGTATAGAACCGAAATCAAATTCGAACCGAAATTTAACCAATCCGAACCGAACCGATTATAACATATAACCGAAAGATATCCGAACCGAAAAAGTTCAATCCGGAACCGATCCGGTTGATCCGATTGCCACCTCTAATTGTCACACTTACTTCAATAATATCAAATATTTTTTTCGATCAATATCACCATTAGAGTCCTCTTCATTGATTGTCACAAGTTTTTTTAGCATTCTCTTCGTCATTTTCTTCCATATCAATCACTTGCCCCTTCTTCAATTGAGTTTTTACACTTCTTTTCAATCCATTTTTCATTAGATTCTTCATTAATCATTACCATATGCAGATGTTCTTAAAATTCATGATCCACCTCAAGATTATTTATCTTAATTGAATCATGTTTTTTAACAAAAATGACACATTGCTTCTTACTTATTATGTCTTCATTCATGTCCAACTCAATGGTTTCAAGGGTCCCCATCAACTCATCAAGGGACATGCTCTTGGCATCTTGCATGTGAGTAATGTGACTTTCTAATAGCTTTGACGGCCATATAGTATTTTTATAGAAGAGAGCGTAAAGCTTTCAACAAAAGTTTTTCTTTTGTATATGGGTCACTAAGTCTTTTAGCTTCATTCGCCAACTCTCTTACTGGCCAATGAAAGCTCGTGATAGATTTAGTTTTCTCCATCTTAAGATTTTCAACTTTGGACATCACAATCTAAAGTTTGGCTACCTTCACCTTAACTTTGAACATCACAACCTCTGACATTGGTTACGACAATAAAGATATATGAGCATTATGAAATCACACTTTTAACCCTCAATTTAACACCAACATGACAAAGGGTAAAAAAGACTATTCGTGGAAAGAAACCAATGAAAGAAGAACCACGACGCAATACTTGATAACCATAACAACAAAGCATCATCCCACTAGGTGGGGTTAGCTACATAGATCAAACGACGTCATATCGTCCTATCCTATCATTTATCATATCTTCTACGAGATCATTCACGCGAAGGTCTCCCTTGATCAGTGCTTGCCAAGTCCTCTTAGGTTTATCTCATCCTCTAGCCACATGCCTATTTACTACTCCCTCCGTCCCTGAAAATCTTTCTCCTTTCTTTTTTCATTTGTCCCAAAATATATTTCTTATTTCTATTAAAAAGTCATTTTTATCCCTTACTGTTTCATACCCTACCTACTACATCATAACTTTTTACTAATAATCTATCCATCAAATCCTACTTTTACCAATCACATCAAAGGACGTTTTTAGAAATTCCATACTAAAATATACTTTCCTTAAATATCTAAAAAAATCAATAACTCCCATGTTTTTAGGACCGGAGGGAGTATTTGATAATCCCTTCCTACAGGATGTTCTATTAGTCTTCTCTCCACATGTCCATATCACCTAAGACACGTAGTTTTGACATGTGAAGATGAGACCAATATAGCGTAATATTTGTTAACAGAGAATTAAATATGAAAAAAATCATGTTATAAATAACTAATTATAGAATTTATTCTAAAAAAGTTTCACACGTTAAAAAACTGCTCAAAACATTTTAGTTAAAAAATCTGATATACTTTTATAAACAGTAATGTAGATAAATTTTTTAGTCTAGATATTAATGTAAAGAAATTACTTCAAATAGGAGCAAAATATAACTCTTATCTCTCTGAAATAAGAGTTTCATATTTTTATTCTTGATATAAGAGTTTGCATTGTGACAATGTGACATTAGATATTAGCATTTTACTAAATCTTTTGATATTATATGTTCATATTATTAGTTTTATAATTCCTATTTTAGCAATAAATATATGCAACTCCTATTTTGATATTTTTTTCGTATATTATATTTTTATTTTGGTATTCATCCCAAAATTTCTTTTAATACTCTCTCCGTCCCAAATTATAATGTCTGTTCATTATTCATATGGTCAAACTTCATTCATTTTCTTTCTCTATTTTCGTTAGCAATTTGATAAAATAAAATATTATTGTCACTATTAATTTTGTAGATCTTTTGATGTAGTTTTTTAATATGTAATTTGTCAGATAAAATATTATTGTCACTACTAGTTTTTCAATGCCATTTGTTTGATAAAATGGTTTGAAAATAGTAGAAGGGGATAAATAAAGCTTAAGATATTCTTTCTCGCCCCGTCGACCCCCGTCAGAAATCCGCCAGTCCACCTCCAGCATCCGCCGTCCCTACCGCTCCAGGTCCCCCGTCTCCAAGACTCCGGCTCTCGATTCCCAGGTTCCTCTTTTTCAAAACCTAATTATATTATTGTTGAGTGCTTTTGCTCTGAGTATTGAAGAATGAGTATATACGCTTTAGCCGTTGCTGTTATCACTTCTCAATGCACTGATAATTGTCAATTTTTCTGCTTGGTTTCGTTCAGACTTCATTGCAAGTCGGTATCAAACTGAGGACCCTCTTTTTTACAGCGGTGAGTCTAGGGTTTTGCGGTGAAAACACAAAATCAATTAAATTTAGCAATCTAACTTTAAGGTCAAGTGAATATAGGTCTGTTTTTGTGGGATTAAATGTTTCCAAACTTAGAACTAGTAATGCACACGGTTAATGGTTTCATTTGGATTTCAATTTTGACTCTAGAACATGCGAATGGAACCTTAATGGGTTCTGGTTAATGGTTTTTTTTTTTCAATTTTAATTATTCTTTTTGAAAAACTGATACATTTTGCTTCATACAGAGTACGTAGTACTATTTTTTGTTTTTAGAAATTATGAATTGAACCTTAAATAAATGTGAAATTTGCACTGAATAAGACTAAAACATAAGTCATTTTCCAATGTAGGACTTACACTTTTTTATTCCCTAAATATGACTTAATAATGACTAGTGAGAAGAATAATGTCCAAGTAATGCTGGGCATTTAGTTGAATAATGACTAATAGATAATGACCAATGGTCCTACATTGGGAAATAAAAACATATGATCCTATATTGAAAAAGTCCTTATGTTTTAGTCCTATTTAGGTAAATTGCCCTAAATAAATTGGGAATTTGTATTTGAAACCAAAAAAAAAGGAAAATGAAAATGGAATCAAAATGAGAATCGCTTGGTTCAGTTTCCAAAACCTAGAACTGGAAACAGAACTCTTCCCCTAACAGTCTGGTCCAGTTCCTAAGAAGTAAGAACCCGCCCACCGGTCCAATTTTAGTTCAAGAACTCTAGATTCCGATTCTGAACCAAAACCTTGTACAGTTTTACTTAAAACTCTAGACTTTATGCTTAATACTTTAGAATCCTCAGTCCTGCTTAATGTAAGTGACTATTTATCTTTTATAATCAATTTGTGGCTTCGAAATCTAGAGTCTAAGGCTCTAAGCTTAAAAACGGCTGTGAGCGAGGCAGTCTAAAGGTAGTAAGGTAAAAGAATCGTAAGAAAGGTTTTAACTCGGATTTCTTATGTAAGACTATCTCATAGAGAAAGATATTTTTGCTACCATTGGCGATGATGTTATAATAAACCACTTCCAAAATATGAAAAGTAAGCGCTACTAGTTGTAAGATGTATTTTGTATCCATAGTGTAAGAGCATTGTTGATTTTCAATTGATTTTTGAAATCTCATGTTACACGTAATCTTGAATTTTATGGATTACGTGAATACAAATTTTCATAAATGGGATTCCATACCCAAAAATCTCTGGGTCCGCCTACTCCGTATAATTTTTGTACGCATCATTTTTTCACTATAAAATTATATTTTTGCTATAAATACCTCTTACATCAAGATTCAAGAATTATATATTTAAGTGTACAAATATATTGTAATTTTATTTTGATGGATACAAAATATTGTACAGACATGATGAGTTCATTTTAAAATTATTAAATTAATTGTGTAATATTGCTACAACAACAAACCTAGCAAAATCTTGTGAATTAAAGTCTAAGGAGGTTCATTGTACGCATACTTTATCCCTATGTGGAGAGTAGTAGCACAATAGAATGGTGTAATTTGACAGAAAATAAGTTTATTGGGCTGTCCTTTAATAGTATAAGCCTGGTTAAGGAGGTATAGAGCCTAACTTTACATTTTACAGGCTATATCTGAATGAAGCCCAACTGTAGTTCTATATACCATATTACCACTAGAATTCCTAAAATATCACCAAGCTTCCCTTCTATTCTATTCTTCCATATCGGTCCAAAGGTATTTTTTTTCTACACTCCATCTTCTAACCTTAGTAGATTTTTTTGATCATTAATTAATGAATCTGCAGAGGGTTGAATTTCAAATAGAGAATGAGAATCACTAACTACTCTGCAGATATTATACACACATTCCAGATCAGTATTTGCTATGTTTGTATATCTTTCTTTCAAATATATGTTTTTAAAATAGTTTTGTTACTTGCATTTAAAATGCTTAATTGTTTAGTTGTTGGGACATGAAGCTTCAAAATGGATCTCTAAACTGTCTGCACTTCTTTAATTAATGAAGTAGCAGTTAGTCAAGCAATGCAACTTTCGACGTTGAGCCGGGGGTCTCTTTGGAAACAGTCTCTCTACTTTCGAGTAGGGGTCAATGTTTGAAAAGGCGGAACCCAAACCCGCCTCAAGGCGCGCAATGAAACTTTTTCCTGAAAATAACGCCTTGGTGCGAATCCCGATTCACGCAATTAGCCATTTTACGCAATTTGCTTAAAGGCTTACGCCATGGGGCGTACGCACTGGTGCGCGTAATGAGGCATACGCAATTTAGCGTGTAAAATTTTGGAAATCAAAGGTTAAAGTTGTCAATTATCCCAATTAAGTGTATATATTTTAAAATTACCTTGTCGATGACCTTAATTGCAACCCTAATTGCTGAGATTTCCAAGCTACGATTCATCTCCATCGCAATAGCAGGTGCGATTCATCTTTTGTGCGTCTTTGTTTTCTGTGTCTAGAGCAGGTACGATTTTTTTTCTTTCCGGCAAATGGTATAAGAATGGATGGATGATAGTCGGAGGATTTATGATCTACTATTAACTTATTATCTTGATAAATTTATTTAATTACTTTTATTTGTTATCATTTTATGAAGTACACGAGCATTCAATTTTCCTTTTTATGGTTGGAGTTTATAATTGGTGTTTTTTGTCAAGTAGTTGGATAGTGATGCATCTTTTTAGTTGTTAATCTCTTTTTTATTCTTTTTTTGATAATTGTTGTGCTAATCTTTTGATCCTAATTTCAAGATGTTAGACACTGATGAACTTTTTTTCAATTATTCAATTTAAGCTCATCACTTTGAGCAATATTATGCCTTATTCTATGTTAGACTTTGTTGTGTTTGCGATGTATTACTTTGATAATATGCTTTTTTAATGTTTTTGGATTATTTATGTTATATATTATGTTCTATCTTTAGTTTTAAATTGTTTTGTGGATATTTTTCAATTTAAAAATTGAGGCTTACGCCTCAATACGCCTCGAGGCTTACGCAATACGCCATGAAAAGAAAACGCCTCAAAACCGCAATACGCAATTTCAAACATTGGTAGGGGTAAGGTCTACGTACACACACCCTCCCCAAACCCTTCTCTTGTGGGATTTAACTGGGTTGTTGTTGTTTGTTGGGACATGAAGCTTCATTGTTGTTGTAAAATGTTTGCATTTAAGTTTTAATGTTATGCATTCATAAATCTGCATTTTAATCGGATTATTATAAATTTCTTAGCCAAAATAAAATTTTTCTTGGAGATCGTGCAGTGGGAAATAGAACATTTCAGTTCAATTTACATGGTGAGAGGCATAGCTGATTTACCACTCCCATTTTTTAAATTCTTAAAAGCTTGAATTTTGATTTTGCCACAATTAGTATTTTTCAATAATCCATTACTCCACACAACTGCTGCTCAACATTTAAATAATTGAAAACAACAAGAAGACTAAAAACTAAGGTCTCATTTGGCTTTGGTTATGAAAAGCTGATACTCTTGATTATGTCAATTCTCACCCCATAAACAGTAGTTTTCATTTGTTTTAGATTCTGAAAAAATAAGTTTTGGGTAGATAATTGGAAAGCAAACGGGATTAGAGAAATACATAGTACTATACGTCGGTTGATAGACATAGCACTGTTGAAATGAAAGCAACAAAGAGGGCATTTGTAGCAATTTCCAAGTGAAGATGAAAACAACAAAGAGGGTAATTGTAGCATGTCGATATTCTACCCTTTCAAGCTTTCATTCCCTTGTTTAAAGAGGCGGACCCTATGAAGATTCACACTAGAACCTTCATAGTTCCACTCAGTCCTTGTTCCTCGCGAACATACTAGACATGTGCAAACAAGGGTCGGCCTGTCCGGCCCGCCCAGCCCGCCCTTTAAAATGGGCGGATATGGACAATCTTTAATACCCACATGGGCGGGCCGGCCCAAGCCCGAATTGTATTTGGGCGGATATGGAAATTACTTTTAGCCCATCCGGGCCAATAGGCCCGCCCATATTCATTAGTACATTTAATTCATTACTACGTATTAATTATCTAGACATTATAAATTTTAAAATTTTCTTTAATTCATGTATAATAGTTCATATCACTCACCNAAATGGGCGGATATGGACAATCTTTAATACCCACATGGGCGGGCCGGCCCAAGCCCGAATTGTATTTGGGCGGATATGGAAATTACTTTTAGCCCATCCGGGCCAATAGGCCCGCCCATATTCATTAGTACATTTAATTCATTACTACGTATTAATTATCTAGACATTATAAATTTTAAAATTTTCTTTAATTCATGTATAATAGTTCATATCACTCACCTCTCTTAAACAAAAATCAATAGTGTTTTAATGAATCTGTATGATGAGTTTATTAATTATGTAACAATATTTTTATTATGTTTTCTATGTAAATGTGGCGAGTGGTAATTTTATTTTAAACATTTGAAAAGGAATTCAGTATTTTCTTTTTGATTTTTTTTGTGTAAAAAAATGTACTTGATGTTTTATCTGGGCCGGGCGGCCCGGTGGGCAGTTCGGCCCGCTAAAGTGGGCGGGTATGGGTAAAGAGTTTAGCCCATCAAATCCGGGCTGAGCCTGCCCATTCAAATGGGCTAATAATTTGTATCAAGCCCGGCCCAGATCCGGCCCGGATCCTTATTTGCACAGGTCTAGAACATACCTCTACAGGTCTCCTTAAACTTTAAAAGGTCTTTTTTAAATTTTTTAATGCTAGAATTTCTGAATAGTAAATTTTCTAACTCCCTGCGAATGACTCTCATCAACTACACCATCACGACATGAATAGTAGAGGCCAAGAACAAAAAAAGTCATTTAATAGAAAACTGGCCCACTCACTCCTCACCTAACAAGGACCTGCTGCAGCTAGCCCTCATGATAGCTTGGATCTGATCCAATGTTTACCTGAAAGCACTCATAACGTTGTTCACCTTGGCCAGGAGACTCGTGTGCTCTCCCTTCACATTTTGTTGTTTTATCTTGTGTTTTAAGTGGATTGTGCATCACTTGGGTATCTGTTGTGACTGATGGGAGGGTGGTTGAATGGAGGTTTGGGTTGATGCAGTAAAAACTTACACTATGTTTGGTTCAAGGATATTGGAAGGAAAAGAAAAGAAAATGATTTTCTCTCATTTTCCTCACCAAAATGGAAGGAATTTGATTTTCTCTCCTCTTAATATATTTTGTCTTCTCATTTCATTTTCCTTCTACTTTTCTTTTCTTTTCCTCTCTATCCAAACAAGAAAAACTATTTTCCATCTCATTTTCTTTTCTTTTCCATTTCAAATTCCTTGAACCAAACATAGTGTTAGTTTTCCGCGAGAAGCTTGATGTAGAAACAGAAAAGACCCTTTCAGTAAACCTAACCTGCCGCTGCTGATGCACCTATCATTACTCCAGCCACTCGAAATATGAGAAGCAATAACTAAGTGTGCAGGGAGAGCAGATGAGTCTCGTGGATTCGGCAGACAATAGTATGAGTTCTTTCAAGACTACCTTGGGTCAGATCCAACCAACATCAAGGGGCTTGTTTTAGCACCGTCAATCCTTGCTCGTCTCGTTGGAGGAGGCCGAGGAGAATCCGGCGAGTCTCAGGCCAACGGTGAATAACGGCAGCAAACAACATTTTCCGGCACGGGAGTCGAATTGGTTGGTATAACTTTTTTGTGTTGGTTTGTAATAGAATTTACTATTATCTGATTTCGAATTATTATTTGTTGAGATTTGGGTTAATAATAATCGCTGGCTTAATATGAACATGAGTGAGTAATTTGCAGTGCCTTAGTTAGGTTTATGAGATTTGTAGATGTTGATTCTTTTGAAGTGTAATAATGCTATCAATGTGTTTGATTTGAAAAGTTGTGTGTTCCGATGTGTTTGAATCTTATTCGGAACAAATTATTTAGTTTAAATACCTGTTTGAACTCTATGACCCTGCACAATAGTGGTAGTCTAAATCCTGATAGTGCTTCATTTCTAGGGGAGGCAGACCCAAGTGCCAAAATAGCAGGTTGTTATCAGTTACATTGATTTGTGTCTGTTGGCCATTTAAATATTGTCTTCATTATATGCTCTCGCTAGTGGGAGTGTAGTGGGATTTTGGGTAGCATATTTCTAGGTTTAATGCTCCTCTCTTAACTAAATCTCTTGGCAGTTCATGGGGTTGTTAAGAGAGGTAGGGTTTAGTGTTTGGGGCTATGTTCAAGTTAGACTACTTTGTATGAATTTGTGGATGAATTTCGTTCATCAGCCCCAACGGCTTCTTTGAATTAAACTGACTTTGCTAATGATAAAGTGTCATGATTTTGCAAACCTGTAAACCAAACCAAGGTGCTTTTTTGAAATGAAGTTTCAAATCCAATTTAGTTTACTTTGTTGATCTTGTGGAGTCTGAAATAGTTTACTTTATCTCTTCTTTAGTTTACTTTAGTTCTTCTTTATTTTCACTTCGTTTCCAAACAAATTCTTCATGTGTGTGAGTTCATTGAACAGTCTAGCTCAAAACAAATATTATACTCTCCCTGTGGAAGAATGACCTTACTTGCGAGTGATTGCTACTATGCCACCCTTTTAATTTAGTATAGTATTAGTTGGTACTTAGATACTAATTTGTTAGGCTCGCGACAAGCCTTAACACCTCCATATTCTCCTCTTCTAGGTATGTGTTCCAAAATGAAAACAGACAAACCTTCTGGAACGAAAGGAATAAACTATTGACTTTTCCAAAACTAAGATTTTATTTAATCTAAAACCAAACCTAATTAACCTAGACTTTTTACTCTTAAGAGTCAAAACCAATTTTTTTTTGTGAACTTGGTCAGAAAGCATTTTAGGAAATAAAAGACACCTTATAAAGTTGAGTGCTTCTTTGAATTTTGATAGACCTAAAGTCTACACTACTTTTTGTGGATTTTCCCATGTCAAAATCATTTTTATTTTTTGAAAGAAAAAAAGTGGGCATTAGAGATTTGCTTATTACCTTGTCCACAAAGAAATATAGTCTTAGGGCTTGTTCTATTCAACTTACCTCATTTGTTCTAATCAGATCTGATATTATTGCAGTTATATTTAGAGTTGTTTGCGACGTGATCTGATTTGATTCCAACAAGAATAAGTTGAAGGGAACAAACTCTTAATTCCCCATGACATGTGCCTACAAAGTTAGTGTATAAGACTAGAACACTGCGCTGTAATAAAAAAGACTAGAACATTAGGGAAATTTTAATGGGAATGCCATAAGCCAAAAATAGAAGATTTGCACTTTACTTTTGCAAAACAAGGGCTCCAAAGGACACTCCGAACAATAAAGGGCCTTCTATAATTGACTTTTCATCATCCAATTATAAATGGTATTGCGTGGCTTCTATTTTTTTTTTCATTTTTTGGCTTTGCATTTATGACACTTCTCCTTCCTCTTCGCATGGTTACTGTTGTTTAGCATTTTATACTTCTTCAACCACATGGCAGCAAGCACCAACAATAGGATAGCAAATCTTATCCCAATCTTATCCCAAAACCAATTACCTAGGATTTTTTTTCTAAAATGTACTATGAGTATAAAGATAATTTCAAATAGAAATATTATAATAATAAAAATATTTTTATCATATTATTTACTCCATACATAAATATTAATAAATAATGAAAATATGAATAAAGTATATGTATAAAATCAATTAGTTTAATGTAATAAAATATTTTAAAAATTAAAAATAAATGATATGGATGAAGGGCCCGTTTGGGAATAATGTTTTTGATCTGCATTAGCGTTTTGGATAAAGTTTTAACGGTGCAGATTAACTTGGAAAACGCTAACACTAAAGTTGTCCGTAGATAGCCTTTTCAAAACGCTAACCTCTAACGCTAATCCCAAACAGGCCCGAAGAAGTGGAATGCTAAATTGGGAAGTTAAAATAGCATTTTTTACAGAAGCTAAAATAGCATTTTAGTTTCCCAAAATCTAGCATATGCCTTGAAGTTGATCTTATGAGTACTTCAAATTCAGAATCGTCGGGAGGCTTCCCTGTTGTTGGCAAGGGACAAAATTTCATCATGAAGTTCCTGCACAATGAAGTCTAATTCTTTTGTTTCAGGAGTGGAGTACCAGAACCATTTCTTCCTCAGCTCAAGTCTCTTTGGACATAGCGCTCCCGAAACCTTGTCTCAAATCCCAATGGTAACCGCTCTTGTTATTGCAGTGATAAATTTCTCAACCCCCCGTTGGCTTATTCTCTTGGGTGTTACAAATTGTTGCAATTCAAGATGTCTTTGTTTGGGGGAACCCCTGTTTCTTGTTTTTCCAGTCGCAGCAAGAGCAGTCTTCCTCCTTGCTTGAAGCTTGCCTGAATTTGTTGAAAGGCGAGAGAGACGAGCAACGGCTGGCCGGTCTGCTTTTGGTCACCAAGTTCTGCAAAGGCGATGACAATGCTTCCATTCTTAGGGTTTACGAAGCTCTTGGGTCTCAGTTTCTTGATCGTCTTCTGAGGACTGGTAAATTTCTCAAGGCTCTGTCTCTCTTATGATGATTGCGTTTAGTTTGAATTGCTGCCCTTTTAATTTAGCCCTGCGGTTGGGTTTGTTTATTCAATTCTTCTTTAGTTTGTAATTGATAAACCATATGAGATGTTTGATGTTACTCATGTTTTATTTTTTGCACATTGCCCAAGTGTTTGTACTTGGCTCTTTACCCGTGTTATATTGTGTTCCCTTCCATATTTTTGTGCAGGTTGAGCCGGGGGTCTCTTGGAAACAGCCTCCCTACTCCCGAGTAGGGGCAAGGTCTGCGTACACACACCCTCCCCAGCCTACTGTAGTGGGATTCAAATGGGTTGTTGTTGTTGTTGTACATTGCCCAAGTGTCTGTTGTAAGTTCTACAGTTCTGGAAGGGTTTCCTTGTACCTGATGATTTTATGGTCCTCTGTCGTCAGGGATGAAAAACGGACCAAGTGGCTGTGAAAGTGACAATCGCGACGCGTATTTGCGGTTGGCTGTAGCAGTCCTTGCCACACTTTGCCGTGTTCCAGATATTGCTTCTTCAAAAGAGATGGTCTCCAGAATTCCTGTCATATTGGAGGTCATGTCTAGAGAGTGAGTTTTGAGCCTTGAAATAGTTTTTACGAGATGGCTAAAGAATATTCTATGTATTCTGTTATAGTGTTATTAGATTATAATAAATGGACGAGTATATTGAGTGGTTACAAATAACTCGGAGATGTGTTGCAAATTTGCATTTCCTTTCGCGATTTCTGTTGACATTTTCTTATTACTTTTTTTAGGGGAGACATTTTCTTATTACTTGTTTCTGCTTTCTTTGTGGCCAGATCAGTTTCACCTGTCCTTGAAGACTGCTATGAGTTTTTGTACTTAACATCTTCTGCAAATGAAGACGGGGTCAAAACTCTGTTTCAATACCAAGGAATCAGGGTATTAGCTTCCCAAATATCTACTTTTTCTGATGGTAATTTTTTGATCATTAGCCATAGTAGGTGCGCAAACCAAGTGGAATTTGATTTATCAATCTTTGCTGCATCATATGATCCATAATTAGTAGTTTGTGGATCTAGNTTAAATGAGTGTGCTATTGGCTTCATTCTCTGGTGGGGCCATTCAGGCTTATATATATGCAAAATATCCGTTTGGCTGCAGGTGGTTGCGTTAATGAGACAATTTGCTATGCTGCACAGCGCTTTGAAATTTGATGCGCTTCATCTGCTTTCTACAATTTTCTCATCAGACTATTCAGTAAGTATTGATCAAGTCTGCAGAACGATTCTCAATGCTTTGGATTATTTTTTAATCATTTTATGATCCCTCCAACTTTGAAGAAGATCTTTTTCCTATTGGATGTGAAGGCTTGAATTGCCTAATTTTTCGCATATACAAATTCTCATTTGATACCTTATTGCCCAGATTGATGTTCTTTTCTGCAGAACAATGTTTATGTTCTCGCTTCTTTCTCACGTGGTCATTAATCTGTTGATATGTGCTCTATATTTTATGTTATCTAACTATCTTTCCTTTCAAATTGAAATTAAGGCTTTTGAAAATTTCTAGGGACCACTCAAGGGGGCACTTGGTCAATTGCCAACCAAGGATTGGTTAGATTATCTGTTCATCGGTATTGTCGCAATCCTACAGAATAGGGTAGGTATGTAAACTGTATGCCTCACATTAATGTGGAAGAGTAGTTTTTCTTTTTCATATCCTAGTGCCTCAGCTTTCAATGACCGACTCTTTTAACCAGTACTTGGTGGTAACCTGCTTTGTCCAAAGCTAATAAGAACCCCTAAAATGAGAAATGAAGATATTCCAGTTGAGGTTCTTGTGCTTTAAATATTGGAATTGCCGAATTGGAATTAACTGCAACGGTGTCATTTTGTTGGTTCTAGTGCAAAATTTGAACTCATCTTGCATGAGCCCCGTGGCTATGAAAATATGAAATAAAGGCCATAAATTCATCTGGATGTAGACCTTTGCCTTTATAGGCATTGAAATAAATTGTAAATAAAGTTGACCAGAATTTTTACAATATGTCTCTTGGCTTGTACATGATAAAAAAGTTTGTTTAGCATTACATATCATTGATAGATCTACATCATCCACTTGAAGCAAATGAATTACATGCTTTTTAATATTAAGAATTAATTTTGGTAAAACAGTCTATGAAAACACTAATGCTCTTCTTCCTTTTCATATCTGTGTAGCTCCTGCTGAGAAACTGCATGCCCTAGTTTTAGCTGAGTTTGCTATTTCAATAACCAGTGAGCGATGGCTGCTTAGTCCAGTTAAATTGCCTGAGTTGCAAGAACAAGTTCCTGCTGACAGGTAATTTGGGTCTCTAAACAAGTTCCAGCTGGCAGGTAATTTAAGTGGTTGCATGCTTATTTTTTTACTGTATTACTGTATTTTTTGCTATAGGTGTCTTCTACTAGTCTTGGAGTCTTCCCGTGTTGAAATTGCTGTTCTGCTGAATGATATTGCTTACCTCAAATATGAAGCTTCAAATAAAACATCACCCACCATTGAAAGTATTTTCTTGAAGAGTCGACATCTTGCTGTTGCTTTTGCCTTGGTTGAAAAGATTATTAAACTAGTTTCAGTCATCAGCGAAGAAGGAGGTATTTAATTACCCCAAAAGTGTTGGAAGTTTATCAAGCTGTTATGTTAGTAATTATCCACATAAAAAGGGATCTTTATTAGAACTTATCATTTCATATATTATTCCCAGATACTATTATACATGCTATTGACCATTACTTTGCATGTTAATGTCTGAACTTTAGAAATTCTTGCATATACTGTTTTCATTTACTCATATACTTTGGGGTACATGTTATTGACTTGCTTTCCAGAAAATAAAATTTTTTTCAGCTTCATCTAGAAATGATAGTGCAATATCTGCATTTTGTGTTGCACCTGCTCTTCTGATTAATAACAGTTTGGTGGGGGTGGCGGGATGAACTATTATTGAGTAACATAACTAGGCTTAAATAGACTCAGCCAGTTAACTACTAAGACATTTCTTTCAAGTGAAGTTCGACTTCCAGTGATGTATTTCTTTGTTTTCTGCATGATTTTTATGACCTGCATGAGCTACTTACAATTCAATTCTTGTTTCAGTATTCTGTGTTTGTCATCACTGTAAATGATATTTGGGGAATTTTATTGACTTGGAATGTTACATGCAAATGGTTTGCAGGAAATCTTATTGAAGATAATACCTTTATGAAAGTCATCAATGGGCTGAATGAGACAATTAATTTGGTTTTGGAGTATTTACAAGATGCTAGGGTAATATTTCTATCGAGGAAGTGCTTTATTCCTTCTTTTAACTTCAAATATGAGCTCAGCTCTTAACCTTGCCTGATGCAGGATCATGGTCAAAAGAAAGGAGACGATCTATTAGCATCTGTGCGGGTTGTTGGGAGGTATATCACAATGCACACCTTCATTTCTGCACTTTTTTTTTTATCATTCATGTTCTTTGCTCATCAATGTTTAATGGATGAATACAAATTTCAGATCTCTTTTCTGATTGTTTTTCACAAGTGATTGATGCTCACAACATGGTCCTGGCTACCATAAGTGTCATTTTCCAGTTGGTTGAGTGGAAAAATTTCGGAAGACCCGAATCCAGTCTTCTTCTTTAGTCAATATGTATATTACAATTGTGAATAGGTAAATGGATTAGAAAGGAAACAAGGGAGAATAAATAAATTTGAATTTTACTTTTGCACTAGTGAACTTGTGAGGTGTGACTGGCTGAAGAAAAGTTAGAGTTGATTTAAAGTTTACCTTCCTAGTAAGCAGTAAAAAAACAGCCTCTAAAAATAATACTTTGACCTTGAACAATTAGTTTTGTTTTTCTAAAATGTATCATATCATTTAGGCCATTTACCTTTCTTAAACATGTAGTTTTAACTTTTACGGTAGATACTGCAACTTACATGAGTAAATACTGCGGTCTTGTGGCGTTCAATAAACCCCTGTGGTAGCAATTTGTGAATACATTTTATCTTCTCGGCATTAGTCGGTCTAATACCATCTTTCTTTGTTTTGATAGTTATCTTGCGGAAACACCCATTGCATGGAAAGATAAGGTGACAGAGCTTCTACCTTATATGCTCTCAGTGGAAGGCGAAGATGAGCCAAGGTATGTTTATGTTAGGAGTGTATTTTTCAGGTACTTTTTACTGGCGGTTAATATTGCTGAACTCTTTCCCCCTAATTTGGCAGCCCCTTTTCCTCTGTCTGCTTTTTGATGCCTCTGCTCTGTCAAATCACAATGAATTCTGAAGGATGCAAACATTTAGTTTCTTCGGGAGGACATAAAGCTGTAAGTGACTATAGCTCTTTAACCGATCAATTTCACATTTCCCCACTTTTTTAGTGCATTAGATTTGCTGGACCTTTGATCTTGTGTTTTTCCATCTTATTGCTCAAATGTTCCTTTCTTCTATGATTGTTGTGTGTTATATTTTGGTAACATTACTTATGGGGGTTTTCTTGCATCAATACGTTCTGTGTAGGTTGTGGATTGCCTTGTAAAACTGGTCAGTCAGGATGCCGATACTAGGGAGGATAGTAGTGGCATCTTCTTGGCTTGTGATACAGTCCTCAACCTTCTCACAAAGGTAGTTTTCCCCTCGTCCATGGATGCCACACAACTTATTACTAACAATGCTTTTTTTTTAACAGAGGCAGGAGCTACAACTTTCATTGGACGTGTCGTCCTTTGTTCACCTTCTGAAAGCATTGACATATTGGGCAGGTAGGCTCTAAATCTCTTAGAAGTTCCCCAGTCGATTCAAATTATTTCGAGCATATAATTGTTGAGTTCATGACTTATTACAACCACAGTTGTGGACTTCTTGATTAGCATCTTGTCTTTTTCTTTTTTAAAAACTTAATTCGAGCAAAAGAACAAAAATTTCCAACTAGTCATATTTTTGTTTACTCTCATTAAGTTTGGGCTTCTTTGATGCAGAGAACTCTCACGACCTCTCTGTAATCATGATGGCTTCAAGCATATCTTCATTGGTATTCGACCACACATCAGAAGATGCTCTTCTGAACTATGGGCTTGATAGAGCCACTTGCAACCGTGTTTATCGCCTCATAGCAAGAAGTCTTGCATCTGTCAGACAGGTAAAAAAAAGATATCTGTTCCCAATTGCTCCCAAACCCCAATCTGTAGGATAATTCTGGGTTAATTACTTACTACAAGTTTCCCTCATTGCAGGACAAGCCTAGCGATGTCCAGTCCGAGATGGACCTTTATGAGATCATTGAATCTGGTAACTGCCAGTTCCAGACTTGAATTCTTGGATTGCCTACAAAAAAAACTGATTCTAGAATCTCTGACTCATGGTGGCTTATTGTTTCTTTACACGCAGGATATTCGCGGTGGTCTTCGAGATTTCCCAGCATAAATAGTATCGTCAAGCAAAGCTGAGTGAGTGTCCATGGCTTTTACAGTTGCACAACATCTGCAATCTTATTTTATGTATATGCTACGAGTATTCAATTTGGAGAGTTAAAGTTTTAGGACGAACCAACAAGAAAAGTGAGAATTTTTTATTTTTTTTTGGACGGAGGGAGTACTTTTTTGGGTGGTGGTAAAAAATCTACTTAGACAAGTATATAAAACAAGGAACTTATATTAAAATAAGACCTTTTTTGTTTCATTTCCCAAGTGTTGGCATAGTAAGATGTTAGAAATTTGACTTCATGTGTTGTTAGTTTATACTACTAATGTTTTTTTCACATTATATTTTCATAGTCAAGGGTTGGACGACATTGCTATATTGATCTAAACGAGGTGGAAGAGAATGATGAATTGCTCGAGGACGAGCTACCGAGGCTGATGAATAGGGACAAAAGCCAAGGCCAAAGCAAAGCGAAAGGAAAAAAGTCTGGTTAGGATCGAGAAGGGGAAGGAAAAAATTTGAGGCCGATGTCAAGTTTATGTTTTAATTTTAAATTATGTTATGTTTTTGTTTTAAAATTGGTTATGTATCTAGGTTATTTAGTCCTAAATGAGGGTATGACCTTAGAAATGTTTGGAGAGATCTAGGATTTGATAACTAGTTAGCTCTGTGAGACTCTGTGCTAGTCTCTCTAGCTCCTTTGGTTTAAGATAGTTAACCTTTTACTTTACTTTTATATTTGTGTGCGTTCCTTGCTTCCTGACTTTTACTATATTTGTCCCAATTTATATTACTTGTTTTGGTTAACGACATATGATTGAAATATTTTTAAATCATTTTATATGAAAAATGGTGTACAATTAAAAAAATAAAATTTATATATTAAGATAATACATGATCAGCCAAATAAAGTTACATAAATTAAATGATCAGCCAAAAAAAATTTATATATTAAGTGTTAAAAAAATCACTCAATTAAATGATCAGCCAAAGAAATATATAAGAAAATACTAATTTTGGATTAAAAAAGAATTTATCATAGTCTATGTTTGAGGCGACGTGTAATTAATTTACATATATAATGTTATTTTATATTAATCATGTATAAATAATTTTTTAAATTGTTGTTGGAAGAATCTGGAAGAAGTTAAAAGTTAATTTTTTCAACTCAAAACAATAGGATCTTAATTATGATAATTTGCTCTTAATTTATCTTCTCAAAAAGGAGTGTTAAAAATCAATTGTATAAGCTAGTTCTTTTAAAATATATGATAATACCATTTCAATAATTAAATTGTTCTATGGACCTAAGATCATTCTTATTTTATGAACCTTAAAGTCTTTGTAGCATAAAAGAAATGAGTCTTTTGCAAAAAAGAAAATATTCACATACAAGCCAATTTAAAATATGAATTTAAATATGAATTTTAAGATCATGTAATAATCACTCTTCAAAATAAACTATTTTTTGGATGGTTGAGGGCAAAGAAGTGTTCAAAGTGACAATTTTTTGGTAAAAAGAGAAGAGTGAAACATGTACATCATGGGAGGATTTGGATTTTGATCAATTTCGAAATTACATCTTTCATTGTTCTTTTAATGACTTGGCTGAGGCCTGAGGGCAGCCAAGAGTTAAGTGTGAGTGTTTGTTGAGTTTCTTAAATTTTATATTTTTTCTTCACATTTAAGTAGTCTATTATAAGTATTTATCATTTAAAATATCATCATAGTACTAACTTATCAATTTTCTACACACTTTTAAGACTTGACATATGTTTTATCTTTGAAATGACAGTTTTAGACATTTTTTCACATAAAATTAGTTTTGGCTATGTCCAATTTGGACTGTGACTCAATTCATTAGAAATGCAATATGGAATTATGGAGTATGCATCTAAAAAAAGGATGACACCACATGTTGAGTGTCTCAGCACCAGTTGAACAGTTAACTGAGACGAAGTAAATTGAGCTATAATTTCAGTCAGTTGACAAAAAAGTAGAGTTTTGCGCCTGATACTTGCAGAAGTTCCATACTTTGCATGGTTGCCTTTCCTCACAACCGCTAGGCTTTGAATTCGAGATCTCTTCCTTATAGCACTCCTATGCCCAACCGCTGAGCTACGCCTCACTGATACGGGGTATGCTTCTAAAATAGAGGGGCAAACCCCATTTTAAATACAATCCGAGTACTTCGTACTTTCCTTAAGTCTTATACCCCTTTTGTTCTTAAAAAATTATCTTAATTTGATTTTTTTGGTCAAATTGTGGCACGATTTAACCATGAATTAAATAAAGCTCAAAATAATTAAATATTATTAAAATTTGATATTTTAAAACTATATTTTATTATAAACTCAATTTTACTACATTTACATTATAACTAAATAAATTTTTTCTATAATTTGTGGTCAAAGATAGCCATAATATGACAAAAAAAGTCAAACTACGACAATCTTTTTAGAGACGGAAGGGGTACTATTTTGACTTTTATGGTCAGTGTTTATAAATTTTGATTACAAATTAAAAGAATATAAGTTGTATTTGTATATAAATTTAATATCAATAAATTTATTTTGAAACATAATTTTGAAAAATTATATATTTATAAACTATGTTTATATATACAAAAAGAAGTATTAATGGTAAAAATATCATACAGATTATTAGAGATCGTGAAATGTTAAATAAAAAAGAAGCAAATTTACCCAAATAGGACTAAAACATAATGACTTTATTAAATATAGGACTATATAGTTTCATTTCACAATGTATTGATCATTATTCATTAGTCATTATTCAAGTAAATGTTCAATATCACTGAATATTATTTCTCCCACTGAACATTATTAAATATTATTTAAGGAATAAAAAAAATTTATGTTTTACATTGGAAAACGATTTATGTTTTAGCTAAAAAGAAAGTTATACGATAGAGAGTATATTTCAATTACTCCGTACACTATTATTTCATGCTCTTTTCGCCCAATAATTAACTTTCTTTTTAAACAATGTATAAAATTTTATTTTTAAAAAAATTATTTTATTTACAAATTAACATATCATAAAAAATATAAATTACGTTATTTAAAATTACATTAAAATTTTACAAAATAAAATGTGATAAAATATGACTAAATTTTGCAAACAAAAGTTAATCTATAGGGAATATAATTTTCTAAGGATACAGACCACCGAGAACAGCTACGAGAGAGAGGTTTCTTGCCGGTTAACGCCTTCATCCTGTGAGTCTCAACACGCTCGCGCCACCATCGGAGAGAGGACGGCCGATTCCAAGCTCAATCTAGAGCGGAACTTCCATGGTGACGAACTCTAAACCTTAGATTTAATAGTTTTATACTAAGATCTTTTGTTTACAGCTTGAAATCTGAGATTGTTTTGTGAATTTTAGTTTCGTTTGTGTTTGGTCTGTTGAATCATGGTTGGGTGTTGCTATTTGGTGTTGTGTGTGCGATTCTGCCATATTTGTGTGCTTGCGAACTGAATGTGCCAATATCCCATTTGAATTGTTGTTTATGCAGATTTCGATTGATAATTTGTTTGTATATTATGAAAATGAGTGAAGAGTGACCATCGCCCTTGGTTTGGTTAGGTTATTTGTGAGTGATTGGCATGTGTTAAAGCTAGTGTTGTTATTTATGTGCTTAATTTTTTTTGGCTTTGTGTGTTCGGATTGGCATAAATATTATTTGGAATAGATCATTTAGTTCAAATGCCTATTGGCATTCGAACTCTATGAACCTCTCCATGTCAATCTAGCCTCCCGAGAGCACATCATTGCTAAGGGAGGTAGACTTGAGTGCCAAACAGTTGGTTGTAATCAGGTTGGCACTGAATGGGTTTAGCCCAGGCTGCTTCTGTGATTTAATTGATCTTTGCTTTTGATTCACTGCCATGATTTTGCAAAAATAACTTAACCAGACTAAGGTGCCTATTTTCTGAAGCTTGAACAAACAAAAGAGTTTAAGCCACCGGGAAAACGGAGAGGGTGAACTTCAAATGGAAAACGGAGGAATGATTGAATAGGGATTTGGATTTATAAAACCTGACTAGAAATCATCATTTGAGTACTAATTGGTATAAAATAACAACACATAATGTCAAATTAATTAGTACTCAAATGATGATTTCTAGTCGAGTTTTATAAATCCAAATCCCTATTCGGCCATTCCTCTATTTTCCATTTGGAGTTCACCCTTTGCGTCTCCCTGTCAGATTTTCTTTCACTTTCCCGGGGGCACAGATTTCCATAAAATCTTTGGTCAAGGTTAGCCTATTTTTTCTTCAAATTTTATTCTCCATCGGAAGTTTTTTATTCAACTGGGATCTAGTATAGTAAGGGTTGATGAAATTTCAGAATATGCTAATTCATTAAATTTCTGTGATGTACTGATGTTTCTGTTAATCGGTTGATTCATTTGCTGCAGTATTTTCTCCAATATGAGATTTTTAATTTGGGGCTTTCTGATGTCATTCTTGTTGTTTTAAGGTGCTAGCAATTGTTGCTTTCTGGAAAATTCTCATGTGTACCTAAGTTGCACATGGACCTTCTTATGTGATTGATAATCAAAGCATTTATTTGATCTATTTTAAAAATTTGCATTATATGAGTGCATTGTAGTCTATCTCTTGTTTTTTGGGTTTCAGTTATCTTCATGACTACTATTTTTTTTTTAAAAAAAGAGGTTTTAAAAGATGTTCGTACAGGTTAGTGCAGAAACAGATCAATTTGCCATGTTACTGTGTTAGTAAAACCCACATATATTCTGTTAACAGTAAATGTAGGTAATATAGAAACCAGTTTTATTAATATTGAAACCACTTTCAATAATGAAGAAACCAGCTGTTCAAGAATTGCCTGAACCGGTGTTATTAATTAAAGAAGAAACCAGTACAAAGTAGTTCAGAAAATGTCTTAGTTCTAGTTTGGCCAGTTAAGAAAAGAAATTAATTGTTCTGGCCTAAAGTTTAACCATGGAAATGCTGTCTGTTTGCGTACTGAAGTTTCAATTGGGTTTCTAAATTGGTGTTCTATTTTTTGTTCATTCTTATTTTTTGTTCATTCATTAGAAAATTGGGATGATTGTTGTTAAAACATGTTAGGAATTAGTCTATGACTCAGATTATCTCTACGATTCAACCTCTGTATTGATGCTTACATTGCTCCATTAAAACAGTGTTTGAAAAAAATTAGAGAGTTCAAAAACAGTAAACAATTTTTAGCCAGGCACAGTGAAAATAATGTTATTAACCTGTAACTTTTAAGCACTTAGACATATGCGGTATCACATTTAACTTTTGAATTATGTGCTCTTTAATAATATGGCCAGATATATATATCTCCAAATGGAATCGAAAATGAAACGGCTTGTGGGGGTTTGGCGTGTTCTTGTTGTGTCTAATCTTGGTCTTGCAGGTCAGTTCAATCTCATATCTTATTTCTTTGATCAACTATTCTTGGGTTCTCAAATTGGGTCTCTTTCTTTTTCGCTTTGACAAAATAATTTTAGCTTTTCAATTATGTGTATAATCTGTTTGACATGTACTTTGCCTAGACAATTGTTTAACTAATTTCAGTAAGTTTTTCTGGAGTCATTTTAGCTCTCGAATTGCTTTTATTTCTCACATTGTTCTTCTTTATATGTATATACTTTTCATTATAATTATTTGTTCTAATAGTCTAATTTAAATTGACATTTGAAAGTATACTTACAAGTTACTCCGTACAACGGAAGAAAATTTGATACATGTATGGAGTACTTTACTATTTGGCCTACGTTTCATCTATTTGACATCCCCAACAGATTCAAACCCCAATACGTTAAAACTAATAAGCATGTAAAGAATTTAAAGAAGTAAAGATAACAATAACATGGGCTATATGGTTCCTTCAAAAGACGATAGATTTTTGTTTTTTGAAAATATTTCTTTCTTTAAGATTTTGAATGTTGACTTATAGTGGAAGGAAAATTGATATGAAATTTGCTATTAAACCCAACTGCCTTCTAATTTGACAAACTGCAACAGAGATCTGCAAAAGGTTCAATCCCCAAATGCATTGTGTATATGTGTAATCAAGGGAAAAACTGGTGTCATAATTTGAAGGAAAAATGCCATTTCCCCATGGTCTCAAATTTTTATGTAACTTTATAAATTTATACCTAATTCATTATTGTCATATCTGTTTTTTCCTATGTTCCGAATCATTAATCTGACACATTTTTACTGCTTTGGCTATAATTTCTATTTCATTGTTCATGCATAACATGAAGTATGTTTTTTTTTTATTACAATGGCAGCCTATATGTTCTCTAAGCCAAAGAAGAAAAATATGAAACTTCATGACAGTAGAACTGCCAGAAAAGACATTGAGGACAGCAATGTCAATTCCAAAACTCTCTCATCTCCTGAGGCGGCTCTGTCTCCTTCTTCTCCTTCTCCTTCTCCGTCTGTGTCTGCCTCGGTAAGCAAAGGGGGCTAGTAATTCAAAGTCATTAGCAGTTTTGTGAACACCAGAGAAAAGGAAACAAAATGACATTTCGAACTCAAATCTTCCGGGAATGAAAAAACGACCGGATTGTATAGGATTTCGTGCTCGTCAATTTTGTAATTTAGAGATTGTGAAAATTCAGTTCAAGATTTGTGCATTTTATATACTCGTAAAAAAACTTTCCATTAGCTCTTTAAGTCGATTGCACTAAGAAACTTCTCTGCTCTGGTTTACAAACTTTGACAAAATAAGGTCAAATTAGAAGATAATTTTTAAATGGAGGAAGTAACATACTCCCTCAAATATCTGAAGTCGAAATTGATAAACATAGTCTCGGATTATTTGTTCACTTTTGACTTTTTAAGTCAAAATTGATAAACTTTGATTTCAAATTAAATAAAAATAGATATTGATACAAAAAATAGTTTATTGAATTTATTATATCAAATATTTTCAAAATATTATTTTATCTAATTAATATACAATATACTCCGTATATTTTATTTAATTATAAGTTAATGGTTGAAAATAGTTAACTGAAAAAGTCAAAATTTGACTAATACTAAGAGAGGTAGTATAATCTTTCATTGAATTGTTATTGTTTTGATAATCTTACATGTGAAGTCCGAAATCCCAAAAAATACACACCTTACTAGGTACTGTACACAACAAGATTTCTATAAAACACATTAAAGTTAATAATACAAAAAAATTATATACTTTAGTACAAAAATGAAAAAGCATAAAATCTACTTTGTATATACTTAAGGGCAAGGGATGCTTGAGAGTCTAATTCCTAGCAATTAAACTGGGAAACAACTATTGCCAGGTGCAGGCTTCATTCTTTGTCGCTAATTTGTGATTAAAGCTAAATTTACCTCTTTTTGGTTAACCATTGGCCGATTTTGAGGATGAAAGGGTGACCTTGCCTAAATCTAAAATAGTGTACAATATTGTATAGTTTACATAGTACTCCGTAATATACAACATACAAGAATATCATATTTATCCTAATTCTTGCGATGAGGTTTGAGATGTTTAAATTAGTCCGATACAAATCGGAAACCTAGTATATATAATTAAGGTTAACTTGTTGAATCTTGAGTTAATTATAGTAATTAGCACAGACTCCAGCTGGAATCAAATAGTTGCAAGATTTGGTCTTTCTCCCCCTTTCCTTTTCCTTTCCCATTCTTGACCCTTTTCTCACCTGAAACAAAATCTCCTCCTCCATTATTGTTGTCTCCTTCAGAAAAACACTCTTCTTCTGTATGATCAAAACGTTTTTTCTTCATTTCAAAATGATCTAATAACTCCTCGGCGCCTTCTTGTTCTTCTTCTTCTTCTTCTTCCTCATCGTCTTTCACCACCACCCCCTTGGTGAGAACATCCTTATAGGTGCACTTTGTAGTAGTCCCTCTTCCTCCACCTGACACGTCTTCTTCTGTATTATCAGCTTCGTGAGCTGCTCTTGAAAAATATGATTTTTTTGCCAAAATATAACATATAATGTCAAATAATGCCAAAAAATACTATGAGATATGCCAACATACAAAACTAAATTGCAGGCATCTCCCAATGCCAACGCTCCTATTTAAGAAATATAACACATGGTCTTACTCCGTATTTTGATATGTATTCTCTCTTTTAGACTTCTAGTCTTATTTAGATAGATTTTTAATGTGAAAGTTTATTAGGATGAGAGATATGAAAAAACAAGGGGCGAAATGACTATTACTTTATTTAATATTTGGAAATTTTATCTATATACTACTAAAATATAGTGAGTTTCTCAATGTAGCACCATATGTTCTTATTCTCCGATGTAGAATCACTGTTCAATGTCTAATGGACATTGTTCAAGTAAATATCCACCGCCACTGGACGTTGTTCAAAGTAAATGTCTACCGTTACTGAGCATTGTTACCGCCAATGGACATTATTCAAATACTATTTAAAAAATAAAAAGTTTTAAATTACTATATTGGAAAAAGACGTATGTTTTATTACTACCTTCATCTCAAAAATAATTATTCAGTTTTGACTTTTTCAGTCAACCGTTTTCAACCTTTGACCTTTAATTAAATAAAATATATATTGTATATTAATTAGATAAAATAATGTTTTGAAAATATTCTATATGATAAATTTTATAAAACTATTTTTGTATCAATATCTAGTATAATTTTTATTTAATTTAGAGTCCAAACATGACAATTTTAACTAAAAAAAGTCAAAAGTACACCAGTTTTTTAATGTAAGAAATTAGGATGAGAGACATGGGAAATTAAAGCAGCATGCTCACCTTGCAGGCTCTCCTTCCTGCCTTGTGGCTGCTTGGCGCGTTTTGTGCATTGGAGAGCGGGAAATGAGGCGTCTTCTTCATCTTCTTCATCTTCATTATCATCACATTTCCTCTTCTTCTTCTTCTTCTTGATGCACCACCCCATATCCACACTTATCTCCTTCTCTTTCATACTTCTGCTGCTCCCGCCGCCCCAATAATGGCTGAGCGCCGCCGATACAACCAGATTCAGCCACCCGATCTTCGAAGACACGCCCAACAGATCCTGAAATGGAAACCTGTCCAGCGCGTCTTCAAAGGCCGCCGGAAGGCCGTCGGCGAGGCCGTGGATCGAATCGAACAGCCGCGCCGATCGGGGAAACGCCGCCTCCGCAATCCTCTCCGATTTGAAGATGCACTCGTCCGCGAATGTTAGGAGGATCGAGAGCCATTGGCCCCGCCGCGGCGGCGGCGGCAGGCGGTGGAGGTTTTTGGAGGAGGGGAGATTAGGAGAAAAGGAGAAGAGTTTATTGGATATGGACCCTATTGGGCCTCTGACATGCTGCAGTCTGGTGCACAAAATGTGGGCTATTGCTATGAGTGATGCCCCGCATGCCCTTAAAAGCCCACACCGTGACATTTTCCGCCCTCCCAAATCAATTACTGCAATTCAAGAGGATGATTAATGCATAAATGTCAACATACCTGTTTTTTAATGTTATCGACTATGTTACAATGTAGTATCTGTTCATACTATTTTTAAGTTAACAACGCATAAAGAGCTAATGTTTCTGACTCTACTGGGCTCGAACCTAGGTGAACTTCTACATAAATCCTGAGGGGTGAGCTTACTACCACTAAAGTCAGGAGAGAAGTTCATGTCAAGATACGTGTTATATATAAGAATTATACGGAGTAATATGTTTACTTTGCTATGTGTTATGGGGCGTGAGGAGGGGCTTCGCTACCCTCCATCACACCTCTTTTCCATAACACCTCGTTGGGTGACCGACAAGGCGTTGCCCCTCTTCTGGTGACGGCCCCTCCTCGAAAACATTAGCTTCCATCACACCCATCTTTCGTAACACACATTCACCCACCACAACACACATCTTATCATCCCTCCACATTATATACCTTTATACTCCGTCAAGCCCATCATAACACATGACCTTAGTAAATTCTTAAACTTTATGTTCTTGTTTCTGAAATATTTGATTTTTCTAATATAAGCATATGACATTTTAAAATGGGTTTTTCATTCGTTTGACACAAAAAATATTTTGCAATAAGCCTTTTTGTCTTTCCTATTTCAGGGTTAAGAGAACTCCAATTAGAACTAGAAAAAAACAAATATTACAATATGATGAACAAGAAATTGAGAATATGGATGAAAGTGATTAATACCTTTGGCAATTTTCAATTCCTTTTCTTCCGGAGGAAATGAGAAAGAGAGAAAGAGAGAAAGAAAGGGCGTTGTTTGTCCATTTAAAACAAGTGGGGAAGACACAATATTTGTTGAGAAAGAATGAATGGTGCAACAAAGGAAGCTTCAACAATACAATGAAGGGACAATATGAATTATGTCTTTGTGGTTCTAATTTTTTTTAGACAAAAAAAATTCATTAATGCATTAACCAAATATAAGATACAATTAGAGGAATAACCTCCCCATTAGCCACACTGAGACTCACCCCTTCTAGCAACCGTATGAGTAAGAACATTTGAAGAACGAGAAACAAACAAAAACAAAGCACAAAAAAAAAACTCTGAAAAAAAAAGACAATATAAGAAATCACCCAAAATAAGGGAGACATATTTTTAATACCAACATAATATTTTGTAGTTTAATTACATATCACTGCGTATTGGTGTTTAGCAGTATTTTTTAGTACTCTCTTCATTCCAAAATGTTTTACATTTTACGCAAAACGAAATGAATTTTAATTTTTTTCAATTCATTACATTTAAAGATTAGAATAGAAAGAAAAAATTAATCTTAAATATTTAAAAACTACGTCAAAAGTTCTACAAAATAATATGTGATGACAATATTTTATTTTATCAAATGATTAATCAAAACACACAAATGAACAAAAGCTTTCTTGATTTTTGAATAGTGAGAAGTGTAATTATTTTTTGGAAGGAGAGAGTAATATATATTGATATTATTGTCATTGTAACTCCTATTTTAATGATAAAAGAATGAAAATTCAATTTGTGTCCCCCCCCCTCTATATTTTAATATTACCACAGCCCCTCAAAGGCTCTCACCAGGGGGGGTCTTATGTTTATACTCCGTAACATATAGCAGGTGTTACCAAATGACTCAGTATAAACATTAAAAATTGCATTGACTAACTATCACTTCACTATTAAAAGGACACATATAGTTTGAGATCCTTTTGCATTATTCATGTTAGACATTAATAACAACATTATTGACAAGGGTTTTTTTTACCTTAGAAACAAAGACTCGAGAATGAGTCAGTTTTCAAACACCTACGATGTTCTGTTGGTAAAAGTAATTGTTGTTCCTACTCTCCCTAACCTCTCTACTAGACCCCCACCCAACCCCCTCCCTCCCCTAGCGGCATGTTGCCTATTCAAAAAAATAAGTTGAACGAAGCAAACCCTAAATCCGAATTTGATGATGTGATAATGTCGCATCAAAAGAACTCTAACACAATGTTTGGTTTAAGGAATTTGAAATGGAAAAGAAAAGAAAATGAGATGGAAAATATCATTTCTTGTTTGGATAGAAAGGAAAAGAAAAGAAAAGTGGAAGGAAAAGGAAATGAAAAGACAAAATATATTAACACTATGTTTGGTTCAAGGAAATAGGAAGGAAAAGAAAAGAAAACGGTTTTCCCTCAAATTCCTCACCAAAATGGGAGGAATTTGGTTTACTCTCATCTTAGTACATTTTGCTATCTCATTTTCTTTTCCTTCCACTTTCCTTTTCTTTTCCTCTCTAGCCAAACAAAAAAAATGTTTTCCTTCACATTTTCTTTTCCTTTCCCTGTCAAATTCCTTAAACCAAACATAGTGTAAGAGAAGGGAAAATCAAATTCCTTCCATTTTGGTGAGGAAAATGAGAGAAAACCATTTTCTTTTCTTTTCCTTCCAAATTCCTTGAACCAAACATAGTGTAAAAAAAAGGAACGAACCCCACCCATCCCTTAGGGGGCTCCAACGTGCATATACCTACGTCTGGAATGGACACCAGACAAAGAAAAAGGCAGTGATTACGTCCAGGAGGGACACCAAGGTGCATATACCATACATCCAGATGTACAATATTGCACGTGCATCTGCATGAATATTCATTTTCATGTAATGAAATACTCCGTACTCATTTTCGAGCATAACTAAATTTTAGAAATATGATTTTTCAGTTAAAGTTACTCGAAAATTAACATTCAATTACTCGAAAATGAGTACTCCCCGTGGAAAAGGAAGAGTAAATTAGTCCCTTTGATGTAATTTATCTGCCAAATAAGAAAATGGAGCACAAGGTATGGGTAAAAATAACTTGAGCATCACAACTAAAGTACATTGTTCTCCGGTCTGTACTGTGTATTATCAACGATCCTCCAACTTTTTGAACAAGACCAACTCTCTCAAACTAACTGAATTTGAGCAAAATGGCTCATTTAAGTTCCCACCTTCTCCTTTAATAATACAATGCGTGCCCAGACAATCATTTGAAGAAACACAATCATGCCTTGCCCAGCATGAATTTGGCTAATACTCCGTATATACGGAGAGTAATTTCCACACAAATCCAGCTTACTTCTGAGCCTTGCGAGCCAGAAAGCGTGCCCTAGCAGCTTCAATCCTGCTGCCAAGTTCTTCTGGGGAAACCTCATGGGCCGCTGCATCTTTCTTCTCTAAATTCGAGTTTATTTCTTGGATTCTCTCTTCATTCTGATGGAAGATGCCACCACTGCGAAGACAACCAACAGAAGGCTCAATAATAAAATAAAATATGAACAGTCTTAGCCTTTATGGAACCAGTGGGGGCATTTGTGTAATTTGTATCACCTCAATTTTTTGACATTTAGTTTCTCAAGTCTTTCCAAGACGGGAATGACCCATGGCATCTCAACTGCACACACATTGCGCATGTAGGGACGCGTTGTAGATATTAGCTCGTGATACACCACATAATTTGGGAGCATCCCATCATCATCTCCCTTCATTACTGAAGATGGATGGACCTGCATGACATAAAAAAATCCATCATCTCCCTTCAATACCGAGTACGCATATAAAATCATGTGCACTGGTTGAATCATAATATTAGGTTAAATGTTACATATAGAACAAGTACATATGACATCAATAGTTTAAAACAATACTTGTGCATCTCCACGTATTACAATGGACTAAGTAGAGATTCAAATACAAGCAGACCTGAACCAGCTGAGGCTTGAATCCAATAGTTCGATAGCCGTTATGATGAATCATCCGCTCTGCAAGCTGATTAGCATAGCCTGCACACAAAGCTTTCCGCAAATTTTTGTAGTCTTGTTGACTTTGTTTATGCCTTCTACTTGTTTGGCCAACCAAAGACTCTACAAATAAAGGTAATATGTTGCGCATGTGGGAATCCTGATACTTCAGCAAACATAAGAAGAGCACCTTTCTCATTTTCATAATGCTATATAAATAAATATACACTAACAAGAACTCTTTGTTTTTACGTGTGATTAACATTATGTGTGCTATTTTCAATACCAGATACATCATAATTTGGGATGAGGGGAGGAAACTGTCCTACTTGTGCATATGCTTCAAACAGAAAAAGTTGCATAGATGAAGAAAATGAAAGCACTGAATGGAGAGGCATTTCAGTTTGGAGGGAAAATCCTCAACCAAGATAAAATTATACTTTGGAGGGAAAATCCTTGACCAATTTAAGATTAGATCCGAAGTCCAGTTTATGGAGTTTAAACTCATTGGTTTTGGAATGAATTCAAAATATAGAGCGGGCCAAGATAAAATTATACTCTTCCGTCCAAATTTTGTTGTCCACTTCCTAAAAAATATCATACTACGGTATTTAAGAAATGAGAAAAATGTGAAACAAATCCTTCGAACGAGTTTGCCACTCATTCATGTCAACAATGGGCAGGTCTTTTTTTAGACGATCCATCACAATCCTTTTATTGAACACGGAAAATGGAATACCAATTCCGAACAAACAAAAATAAGAAAGTGGACAATTAAATCAAGAAGGGAATACTTCATATTGAGGCATCAATAAGGTGATATCTAAACGTTCACACAAGAAATCATAGAATCATCAAGAACCAAATGACTGAAACTAGGTTAAGATAAAGTTTACCTTTGGTTATTTTCTGCATTATTTGAGTGAGCTGTTTCCTTACATTTTTTACAAACATCATTCCCCGTACCTACCATGCAAGTTCAACAATAAAAACTATTTAAAGGTTACAAGACTTCAGCCAATTAATGGAGAAGAACAGCTTATGCCTTATACCTGCAAGTTATTTTCATTACACCATTCTGTGCTGTAATCATTTTGATCCCATAGCTCATAAATCTGAAGTAGCTGGATATGATCACCCCACCCACATCCATCAGGTAGGTTTGACGGAGTTTGTTTCCTCTTCTTTTCAATAGCATTCCTGCTGATCACAACACTTAGAAAATGAAAAGAAGAGTATGTATAGCCAACATCTGAGACATATATGGACCAAACACTCATATGAAATGGTGAAAGAACTCATAATCACCACAGCATATCTCAGCAAAATTCTAACTTTGATCAAGACAACCGAAGAGAAGAGGGCCAGTGTCCAAATGTGATACACTACTAAGGTTTTTGGTCAACTTGACTCATTAAGCAACACATTATCTCATCTTTTCAATATATCCAGTTGTAAAGTC
Organism: Cuscuta campestris; assembly: GCA_900332095.2. Classification (NCBI taxonomy): domain Eukaryota; kingdom Viridiplantae; phylum Streptophyta; class Magnoliopsida; order Solanales; family Convolvulaceae; genus Cuscuta; species Cuscuta campestris. Next base: position 3,029,071 of record OOIL02000559.1, read on the forward strand.
ATCATCTGACCAGTCCCGCTAGCATGCATTATTTTCATTCAAGTATGTATCACATATTCTTTACCCACTTTGGAAAAAAGTACCCCGTAGTTTGAGATCCAACTTATTTGTCACATCCAATCCAAACATGCTAACATCCCTACATTTGCAGGATGATCATTGAGGATCAAATTGGGCAAAAGGCCACTAGAACAAAAATGCCACAAAATCTACCTAGACCCATGGAGCAAAGTTGTTTCAGCAGATAGCATAGCAGCAACTGTCAAAGCTTGAGATAAGCAACCCAAATCATTGGCCTCTATTAAGGTCCTCGACAGAGAAGGTTCTAGTGGAAGCTCTGCACAAAAACATGTGTTAGCAACAGCAGTGCAACTAACCCGATGAACTTTGTGAGGGATTTTTAATTCTTATCATCCAAAAGAATTTATTTCACATTTCACTAGACTAATACATATCATATAATTCAAGCATTCAACTCAGGTATGGATTTTACCAGCCATGGTTCTTCCAAGACAGGTAATTGCACCATTCTCATCAATAGCATCAATCAGATATAGTTGCCTCAAGGCATCTTCTAAAGACTCAACTGCAATAAATCAGAAGTGAACCATATCACACATACAACTGTTGAGTAGTACAACAACAACAGTCCCGGTCAAGTCCCACAAGTTGTTAAATAGCAATGCTAGAAAAACATTACCCCTTCTCATTATATTAATATGACTCTTTACCTTAAATAGCTAACGACACGATGTCAAATAACAATAAACTCTTGTATAGAATTTAAAAGCTTACAATGTGTTGTGTATGGTGTACAACATGAATGCACCACTGCTTTCAGTTATAAAATAGCTAATTTACTGCTGTTTTTTTACAACACCTTACTGTTCCTTACACATCAACACTCCCATCAAGCTGAAGCATATAGAAATGCTTCAAGCTTGCTATGCATTACAAGGATGAAAAAATGTCACATGACTTCAACATTTAGTTTGTCCTTTAACCTTGACATTGAGCTTGAATTTAAAATTTTAAACTGAAATGAACTTCAACTCCACTCGAATTGTAGGACACTTTGAACTCAAAAGTAGAAATTCACTTCAAGTGTAACTTGGCTTGAACTTCAACAGCTTGAATGCTTAACTTTGCAAAGAAAATTATGTTTCAAGTTAATACGTATGTTTCACAAGTTGTGGCAGAGGTGGTAGTTTTGGTAGCTGTTCCATGTACTGAGTTTAGTTGGCTTGATTAATAATATTGTGCTTGGTTTCACTCTTAACTTTTTTGTCTTTATAACACAAATCATACAAACACAGAACATCACCCGCATTAAAAATAAAGCCTAAAGAACAAGTGATTTATTAAGTACAAAGTATCAAGTTAAGTCCAACTGCAAAATTTCAACATTAACCAAAGGTAAACAAAACTACCCAAGTACCTACTTCAAACATACTAGCATAAAGAACTACTCCATTTATAACTAATCAAGCATCAAAATCACCATCCTCTTCGCCATCAAAATTATCATCCCTGCCATCCTCGAATACTTCATCTTCATCATATTATCTTCTCAGTTCATCCTCAACCACGTTATCATCAAACATGAGAGGTTTGTGAACGTTTAAAGAAGTAGAAGTGCAGATCTTTGAGTGATATGTTATACTAAAAGTTGAAGAACAGGTCTGTACACTTAACCCTAAAAGGGCTGGACTGAATTTTCTTAAATAAAGTTGGGTGCAAGTGAGGCCCGCGCCTAATTTGCTCCCCGCCACATCCGCACAAGATGCAGACATCTGTTGTAAATCGCCTTACAGTCGAAAAGGTGTCATGCCAAAACCTAATGCCCCTTTCACAGCTATGTCAACAACATTATTTTATCATAAAATGATGAGAATCAGATTAAAAGAATGTCAGGGCATCGAAAAGAGATGCAAACCATACCTGATGGAGGGTCAAGGAAATCAAAATTTAGAATGTCCATATCAGGGAGATCTAAAGACTTCAAATACAGAACAGCTCCCGCAAGAGAAGACCTCTGTATTTCAGGTACTGTAGCATCCAAAAAATCATCCTGGTAAATAATAGAAGAATATAGACGGTAGCACCTTCCAGGTCGTGTTCTGCCAGCTCGACCTGCACGTTGATTGGCTTGAACTCTGTGGGATTCCAATCAAAAAATTAAAAATCTAATGTTAGTACTTAGTAGTAACTTTAGTAGTCCAAAGAGTAAGATTTAATTTGGATTTTGGAAAGAAATGTGTTGCAAGAAACACTTCATTAGAAAAATATTTCTTTCCCTGCATTCATAGACGAGTTAATTTTTTCCCCATTTCAAAGATTTCAGAGTTCAATTGTAAAGGGCTTTTTCTGGTAGACATGGAAGATACAATATGGATTACATAAAAATACTATGCGATTTATTTTGCACAAACACTAAAAATTTTGGCAATGCAAATCGAGTTGCACACTTGCACTGCGTTTTACGGAGTAAAAAATACTGCATCGTGCATTTCAAATTCAGAGCTCTAAAAAGAGAGGTAGCAAGATGCATCCGGGGACCTTGGCTACTAAATGTTAGATTTTAAATTTAGTGTACAATATTTTACAAGTCTGGATTGGAGACTTTGTACTTTTAAAATATAAGGGGGGAGAATTACTACAATTAGAATCAAAATTAGGAAAGTGCTAGGATGAGGACTAAACAAAAACCCATTCATTCATCCTCTTTGTGGTCTTCAGAGACTTGGATCCTTTCTCCTCCTATAGCCCGTAATGTTCTTAGAACATTGTCAATAAAATAATGCTGCAAAGTACAATAGTACATGCATCTTTCATAGCTATCAGACCCCTACAAGATGTGGATTCCATAACTCTACAACCAACACAAATGTTCAGATATGAGAGTTGTTAATGTTGACTCCCTTATTTAAATGAGCTTGTCTCCTTAATACAAGGAGCTGGTCTCCTTCATTGAGGAATAATGTAGGCTAGACTCTCTCTATATATTGTTGAGATAATATACCCAGTAACATTAGATAATACACGACTACCTTCCTTCTATCCATTGTTCTTTCTTTGTTATGTATCCCACCTTAATGAGTTATGGGACCACCTCTTGATCTTTTTCCTGAGCCCAACCACTTGCATTTTCTACAGTTTGGGATCTGCCTGTTTGTCCTTTACACATTTTGTGGTCTAACCGTTTCTTGTGCAAACCTTTTCAGGCCAAGGGACGTGTTAAGTATCCAACGCTGATGGATTATGAGATCGAAGTTTCATTTATACAAACTCGCGAACCACCATGTTTTAAGGATCTTTTTGAGTTGGAGTTAGGTCCAATTAACAGAAGTTAACATAATACCACATGAGTCATCATCTCTGATGGAGGCAAAGATTTACTATTTTTTTTTTGTTTTGGGGTATGCTGGAATAAAGCAAAAAGGCTCTTTAAATTGTGTGTGCTTCTTTTATAGTGAAGTAGCCCTTAGTCAATGCAACTTTGGATGCTCATCATTGGTCATCTGGAAACAGCCGCTCCATGTTGTAAACATAGGGGTCAGGCTGCATACATCCGACCCCCTCCCCTCCTTACCCCGCAATGGGCGGAAGCCTTTGAGGCACTAGAGTAATGTTGTTGTCATCATCCTTGGTGTGATCACCTGTATTTCTGGTATGAATATCATCATCGCCGGTGTGTATGTTCTTCTTAGCGTGAACAAATCTGCAAGGATGATCTACTCCTTTCTAGCAGTTCTTTTCTCAAATCTATCACCAGGCCGGATAATCATCATGACTAGACCTCCAGGTTGTTCTCTCTCTGTTATACAAACTTAAAATGTCTACCACCATCATGATCCTCTCCCTCTTGTAACCCATTCTGATGATTCTCGCCACCATCGGAGAAGCGCATGTAATCCTCACGCACTACCGTTGTCCCCTTCTACTGCTTCAAGCACCAGCGCATGAGACACTACCAGTGATAAGAATCAACTCCGGCGAGGCACACGAACATCCTCCAGAATGGGCTCTTCTTTTGGAATATTGAAAATGAAGTTCTCAAAAAATTAAAAAGCAATTGGGTAAGACATTTTCACTTAAACCTGTCTCCACTTCATAAGGTACAATAAACTTAAGTGAAGGATCTAAAAGTACCAATTCATCACCACTGCCTCTATACTAATTCTGGATTCCTTTCTGGAAGTTCATTGATGCATTCAAGGGTCAAGCCTACACAGATAAAAGATGCAAGGGGCACAGCCCATCTTTACCAGGAGTTATGGAAATTTATTTATTATACATTTCTTGCCTTCAAATTATAATTTGGCAGCTTCATATTATTTAATACGCTAGTACTTCCTTATTCTGATTGGAATACCTGTCCTTTAAATACAATTATGATTCTTAATTCAAAGCTATTTTGGTATTGAAATAAAATCCAATAGGGAGTTCTCTTCCTACAAACTCTCTTCTTCCATGTGTACCAGCTGCCTTAGCCCCAGGTATCAGTTTCTGTCGAGCATCATAGGGCAAATGAAAGAGTCTGCTTCTTTGGTCCTTGACACACATCATTCATGAATCAGGCCTACTGTGTTAGAAGTAATTTGCATAAACAGCACTGTTCACAACAGCATAGCAGCATGCCTCCAGATAAAGTGAACCATTTGAAAGTCAAAAAGTTTGTACTAAACGAGTGATTAGTAAACATAAACTTTGGCATTTTGAGCCGTACACGTAACTTTGAGCTTTCTGTTTGAATTCAGATATCACATGACAAATTTTTTTATAATTTAAAGTTGAGACTTAATCAGAATTTGGGCTACTGCCGCCACTCAGATTTTAAGTCAAAATCTTGACTTTGATTCAAGCAATTCTCTGCTTTGTTCTCAATTGATCAGCTGTTTCATTTGAACTTCATTAACTGATTTTTTCTGGGCAGTCTTGTTACTAGATCAACCTTGATTTTGGGCAAATCCTAATGGAGCAACTTCCTGTGTTTGTTGTTCAAGGGGAGTATGGTACCAAGACTACCAACAACACTGACCCAAAGTCCCAAACTAATCATTTTGGTGATCTATTGTTGTTGCAGCCCTTTTGATATTCCATGTTTCCACTTTGTCTTTCCGGAGTCTTACAAGTCGCCACTGAGCTGCCTTGATAACTTATAAGCTAAGTGATATTCAGACACAAACTCACCATTGAACTGTCTTATAAGGAGACACATGAAATTTCCTTAGTCTAGAACCACGTGATATTCCCTCCTAAGTTATCTGTCTTTCTCACAGAGCTCACAAAGTGTTTTAGAGATATGTGATATTCCCACCAACATTAAAAAGGATGAGCCTCACAAAGAGCTGAAAAGCCATGTGATTTTCATTATGATGATTAAATTCTCAAAGGCCTCACAAAGTGCCATTGCAGCCATGTGATATTCCATCCAATATTTTGCTATGGGAATGTTTTCTGCAGCTCTGTTTCTGGATTTTCTGCCTACTACTCTTGGAGTTCTTGCTTAAGGGGAAGTGTTGAAGATCTTGAGTGTTTTTGGCATCTTCAAGTTGGTTCACATGATCAATAATCCTAATATCCTATATGATCCAACTTGAGGGGGGGAGTATTGAAATGTGAATGTTGAAAATATTAATGTGACAGTTGTTAACCTGTTACCTGTTGACTCCCTCATTTTAGCGAGTTTGTCTCCTCAAGTCAATGTCTCAAGGAGCCGGTCTCCTTGATTGAGGACTAGCATAGGCCAGATTCTCCTATATATTGTTATGGCATTCTTCATTTACGTACACAAGAACATTAGATATTGTACAACTATCCTCCTTCCTACTATTCTATCTCTTCATAATTCCCACAGCCATGGCAGGTGGTTCTCTTTTGCCCCGCCAGAGCTCGCTATTCTTAAACTTCAAGACCAACAAACCACGCAACACCAAATTCTGAATGATTTAAAACCAGCATGTTTAAATCAATACAAAAAAGAATCATGATATAAACAGAAAATACACAAACTTGTTTTTTCAATTTCCTCCATTTTTAAACAAACTATATGCTCATATACCAAAAAAAAAAGTACGGAGTAATTAACATGAGTACATGCAATTAGAAACAGTACTTATGACGTACTTGCTAATTTGAACAACATCTAGAGAATACATGCCACTTGATGGGTTGTACTGTCGTTGCTTCACATACCCAGAGTCAATTACGTAGCTGTGAGAATAGTTAACTGTCCATCAGAAATGCATGAGTGAGGCTTTAGGATTGCAGATCATATAACTCATCAGGTAATATGACTCAGAAAAAGTAAGAGGAGTTCATGCACAAATTGTCAAGTGAAAACTGAATAGAGTGAAGGAGATGTGAAGTGCAGAGGTAAGCTTTTACAAGTACACAATTAATACACAGAAACTTTAATCAATAGAAGTGCTTGGCGCCTCAGCTTATTATAACTACTAGGCAATAGACATAGCTGCACAAAAACTGCAAGCACTCACCAATATGGACTTTCTGGAGGCAAATGTATTACACTTTTACGTTAAAGAAATGCATTATGAACCACTCACCAATTAAAGAAGTCCTACCAAATCTAAGTTAGAAATCTAGCTTTAGATGCAAACAAAAAAATAACATGGTGGACAATAGAAGCTTATTGATTTTTCCATAAAAGAAAGCAGCATCTATATGAGTTGCAAAATTATAATATCACTATATGAAATGACTAGTTAAACCACTACTCAAGCTCAAGTGAATCAAGCGATCTTACACAACACCATCAACGGTCAAAGAAGTTTCAGCAATATTTGTAGCAACAATAAACCGCCTGCAGTTCGGAGGTGGACGGTTGAAAACTCGAACCTATATAGTCAAGCAAAAATAAGAGTGATGATTCATAAAATGAATGGTTGTAAATCACGAAGCATCTATATAATACCAAGTAAAAAGCCTTTTAAGGATTAAACCACGAGGACAGCCTAGTTAAATTAGGAAGCGTCAATATAATATCAAGTTCAATTGTCACAAAAGGTATGGGGGCTATAGTGCAGTGGATGGAAAGTAGGGCTTATGCCCTTGCAGGGTGGGTCTTACACCCTACTACCATAGGGATTAAGCCTCTTGGTTTTGGGCAATTTCGTTCCACTTTTGTCTGTGAAAATATGCATCAACGAAAAACTTATCGAAAATCAAAGTCCAATTTGGTCTGCTATTGATGAATTATTATGGGTTGAGGTGTTATTGAGTATTGGCCACCTACCACCTACATAGGAAGATAGATGATATACTGAAGAATGATAATGTGGCTCAATTTAGGCTAAGAGTTAAGGAGAACCAAGTCCTAAAACAATAGCTGCTAGGCACCTACAATACGTACATAGGAAGCAACATTCTGTATAGTAAATTTGTAATCCATGTGAACTGTGAAGAGGAATGCACTAGGAAACAAATTTTGCATGTGGATCGTGGGCATGCAACAACAACCCAGTTAGATCCCACGATAGTAGGGTCTTGGGGAGATCGCGGGCATGTATGCATCAAAAAAATTTCAGATGGTGATTGGGCTAGATGACTGATTGTAACTTGTAAGAAATTCAATACAAGTTAATGGCTTCATTTGTTCATGGCACATTGGCCAAAATGCCAGCCTTTTATAACATGAAAGTTGTGCACAAAGCAAGTGTGTTGGTGGCAAGAATGCTGAAATACAAACTCGTGCCTTGTGCAATTTGTGTCTGCATCTGCAAGGCAATGGCGAAAATATGGCAATATGGCATCATCATATGACACAAAACTAATCAACTAAATTTACAAATATTCATATATTCAATTAACAATAACAAACTACTTGATATAAATAGTCTTGTATATAAAAGTACGACCAGAAAATTTGAAAGTGTTGGTATTAAAAGTTTTAAAACAACATAAGCAAAACTTAAAAGTTCAATTGAAATTAACTTGATCAAAAAAGTTCAATTCAAAATTTGGGTTATGAAAATCTAATCAGGCTCTTGAGCATCATTGGAATCTCATAGTAATAGCATGTCATCCTCTTTCATTTCACTACAAAGAGGATCCTCAATGTTAAGATCAAAGTCTTCCTCAACAATAATAGAGAACTTGATTTAAATTAGTTGTGTCATATAGCCATTGGCGACGCCATATTAGCACCATTCCCACGGGAAATTGGATCATCGCCATGATTGTTGCCATACGCCGTGACAACTATGCCATTGATAAGCCTCATAATGAAAGAACAAAACCTATTTAGGTGTACTATCATTTCAAAAGAGATGATTTAGTCAGGAATTACTTCTTCATCATATCTGCAAGCTGGATCAGCTATCATATATATGTACAAAGGGACTCAACAAAGATATAGTTGATTCTTTATGTAACAGCTTTTGAAATGATTAATACCTATGGTACACCTCGAGGGCAGTGTTAATTTATTATAGGGTAAGTATGTTTGGGCCTGATCAATGTGTACCAGTGTATGTATGCATGTACACCCGCACACAGATGTGTATGTTCAACATGTTTATGAAATAAATAGATCTCAACTTTTGCTTAATGTTATACAACTACAAACAACATCTTTAAGAACAATGCTACAACAAAAACAACATTACACAGCCTGACCCTATGTTTATAACATAGAGCTTCCAGATGACCCATGATGCGCGTCTAATGTTCATTGACTAAATTCTACTTCACTATTGAAAGAAGCGCAGACAATTTAAAGAGTCACTTTGCTTTATTCCATCATACCCCAAAGCCAAAAAATAGTGAATCATTGTTAATATATTGTTAGCCAACATAACCAATCATGTTGATACTTAAGGAAGATGAATGAGGAGATCCATTATGTGCTTAAATTGGAAGTAGAAAATTCAAATTGAACGAGATAAAAAAAGTTAATCCTAGAGGTTGCCTTAAGGATACACTGAACTCCTGTAATTTAATGGAAACCCAAGGGAAACGGTTTATAGAGTTATAGAAGACAGACTTGCCTGCAATTCAGGTGTCAAGGATCCATGTAGGGGAAGCACTATAGCATCCATACAAGAACCTTCTTCAAGGCTTCGAATTTTATCCTCCAACTTAGACACCAACTTGCTAATGTCATCCTAGAACAAGTTGCACCCCATCATATCAATGGGATATATAATCAAGGGCCACATAAAGTTTATCAAAACATCATAGATTTATCGAGTAGACAAGGCAGTAGTTGAAGAACAAGCTCACCTGTCCAGTCATAAATATTAAGACATCACCTTCTGGTTCTTTTAAATGTATATCTACAAGCGATATTGTATCGTCAGAGGAAACATCATAATACCATCAAATTGGGCATTGTAGACACTAGCCAAAGAAAAAAGTTAATCATTCTTAGTTTCTTTCTATATTATTAAGAGTCCTTGTACACAAACGTACAACCTTATAATACTAGTACTATAATTGGGCACCATCAACTATATATATACTTTTGAATTTTTTATTGGTTGACTAAATTTAGAACAATCAACGTGTTTGCGACACTTTTCATTAAATAACACTATATAGGATTTAAAAATAGCTTTTATTCAAATTGGACTCTTTTTTGGGACAAAAATGTTTTTAAACATAAGACTTTTTATTGGATCAAGGGAATATTACCCCTAAATCCCAAAAAATATATTTACCAAAAAAGGAAGAAAAACATGATGCTGATGAGTTAATTAAATAATAAACCTCATTCCTCAACTATTATCCTATTAATGCAATAGAGTAACAATTACACGAACCCAATAAGTATATAACCAATAAATAACAAAAGTTGAAGTTATGTTCTTACCAATGGCAGTTTTAAGACAAGCCTCCACATAGTTCTTGGGTTTCTCTGAACTGTGTACTATTTGAACTGGAAATAGTTGTCCAGGAACATTAAGCACTGGACAGTCATCAAAAAAATTGGATACTTTCTTGCCATCCAAAGTAGCTGATGTGACCAACACTCTCAAGTTAGAGCTACGCAATTTAATCAATCTTCTCATCAATCCCAGGAGTATGTCCCTGTGGACAGAAATACATAAAATACCGCAGATTACATACATACATACCTAACGTACGTACCTATGTACCTACGTACAATCATACAATCGTACATACGTTCGTACGTACATACGTAGTACGTATCTACCTACCTGCCTGCCTGCATGCATGCATGCATGCATGCATGCATACATCCATCCATGCATCCATCCATGCATGCATGCATGCATGATGCATGCATGCATGCATGCATGCATGCATGCATGCATACATACATACATACATACATACATACATACATACATACATACATACATACATACATACATACATACATACATACATACATACATACATACATTCATTCATTCATACATACATACATACATACATACATACATACATACATTCATACATTCATACATTCATTCATACATTCATACATACATTCATACATTCATACATTCATACATACATACATACATACATACATACATACATACATACATTCATACATACATATGGGAGCGTCTAAAATGACACCAGTTACTTATACACCAATTGCTTACAACAATTCGTTTGGGGTACCTACGGTGCCCTGTTTATAAAATGACAGTTCCTACCGCCTAACCCTCCCCCTAAACCGCCTACCCCAGCCCCACCCTTCCCCCCAACTCAGCCCTCATCCCTACCCTGGCAGTATAGGCAGTACACAGCCAGGATAGGAACCATCATTTTTACAAACAGAGCATCGTACGTACCCCAAACGAATTGGTGTAAGCAAATGACACCAGTAGCACTGGTGTAATTTTAGACACTCTATACACACACACACACATACATACATATATATATATATATAAATAAGGGGTCGGTTCATGTGAGAATAGACCTTGGTGAATGACATAAGAAATAAGAATGGTGCAGTTTTGTTCGCCATGGTGCATTTTACAAAGCAAGTAGTTCATTTTACAAAGTTCAATTTAATTACAAAATTGCTACCACATTTTTCTTGATATTGTCTTATTTTTCAAATTTTTATGACCGTTAGATCTCAAATTCTAGCACTCTCATTTCTATCCTAAGATCTCATTCTCACCTGAACCAAAATCTATACATGTGTGTGTGTGTGTGGATAATAGTGAAGCACGGGCAATAGGAAAGTTTGGGTCTAGTCCTTAGACGGGTCAGGCTGAGCATAATACTGGCAGCCAATTTAAAGCCTAGCATTAGGTAGCAGCATCTACAGGTATATGACTGTGTGCACGCATGTGTGGTGTAGATAATGATACTCCCTCCCATTTGGTAAGATTCACATTCCTTTTTGTTCCTCTATCCTTTTTTGAACTCAACAAACTATTTAACTATACTAATTTACCATTTTTCTAATTTGATAATTAGAAATATTGCAACTTTTTGTAAGTATTTTAAAGAGTAAAAATGGAAAACAAACAAAATATCATTTATTTCCTTAATATACAGCAAAAAGCAATTTGGATGTACTACCTCCGTCCCAGTCTTTAATCCACTTTCGTTTTGGCTCGCATACCAAAATATAAACAAAAGGGGAGGAAAAGACTAATTTACCCTTATTTATAAAGAACAAGAATAACTCATTCTTTTTCTGATTTGTAAGCCAACAAAGATTGAAGACAGTTTTTCCCAAAAAAAAGATCAAAAGGAGTGGTTGAACTTTGAATCCAAACCACAGTCAGTGTACACATGAATCGAAAACGAATTCTACTCCGAGTATAATTTTTCAAATTTAGGCGAACGAATAAAACTTAGTAATAACAAAACCTCTCATTTCCACATGTAGCTTGATCGAATTTATCAGATCTGTCATCGGGAGGATGAGGGAGGGAGGACATTGTCACTACTAGAGACTGGAGAGCACTGCCATCGTTGAACGATTGAAGAAACACCTTCAAAAGGAGACCTGCGTTTATCGGTGGACAGAGTGCCTTGTATTCTTTATCTGGTTTTGTTATGTTTTTTCTACTTCTTTTTGTTTGAAGTTGAGAGAAGATAAAAAGAGAAAGGGAGATGAGAGATATGGCGTTGAAAGAAAATACAGAGGCTATAGCGTTATTTCAGAATTCTGGATACAACACTGAAGAGTTGTTAGAGGCCAAAAGGGGCAAAAAAGTCCATTTGACAATCTTAGTTTACCACATTAGGAAAGTGGACAAATATAGTGGGATGGCTCAAAAAGGAGAAGTGGACAAAAACACTTAGGATGGAGGGAGTATTTATTGGGATGGAGAGGTTGAAAAGGTCAATGAAGCATATCATAGATTCTTCAACAAATCAGAACATAAGTAAAATAGAAGAGTTGATGTAAAATGCTTACGTATTCAAACTTCTTTCATGAGCTTCATCCAGAATAATGACTGAATATTGATTTAGCTCAGGATTTGTTAGGCTTTCACGTAAAAGGACACCATCTGTAAGATATCTGTAATTGTCGAAAGGCTTCAAATTATTACAAATGAAGCCTATCGGTCAAACAAAACTAATGTAGTTAGAAAAACAAAAACGAAAGTAATTACTTGATAAAAGTCTTCTCAGAGGTCCTATCTTCAAATCGGATGGCATAGCCAACTTCCTCCCCAAGCTCAACATTGAGCTCCTCTGCAACCCGCCTGTGGGTGAAATGAATATTTAAATCATGTTGGAGATATGAAATGTTGAACATTAAAGACAAACTCTATTAGTGTCACAAAATCTACCAGGTATTGCAGACAATTAGATAAAAACCACACAATCTTTTGAAAAAAACTTCTGATTTTATTTATTCACAATTACTGAATTACAACGAAACCTAATTTAGATATTATGTTTGAAATTCACTGGGTGTAGATATTTCATACGCACCTATATGTCTAAATATGCCCAAGCACATAAAAAGCTTATGCGTAATGATAACCACACCATAGTATCAGACTACTAAATTTGATATATATCCGGGAGCAGGCCCGAAGACCGTCCGTAGCCCGCCAGGGGAAAGACGGATCAGGGGAATAAAGCCCAAGTGTGATGACATTAATTGGGTTGAAACTTCTCCATTTTCCTGTCTTAGAACCCAACCCAACACCATGGTTGTCCTACACCCACCCTAGGCTGAGCCCACACTCCCCATACCTTCCCTAAACATCCAAAATATTTCCTTTTCAAAATAAAGTTTTTCCTACTCTTATTTTAGCCATGGCCGAAAATAAGAGTGTATAAACCAAAACCTTTTTGTTTGTTGTTATTTTCCTTCTTTTAAGCCTTTTAATAAACCAGTAAAACCCTTTCATTCTCTGCCCAAATAAACCTCACAATCCCAACACAACACCCACAAAGAGCCAAAACCATGACCCACCTCCAGCCCCTACTTCCTGCCCATGTTTTCCCTCACAGTAACCCAAAGCCATAACTCCAAAATACCCATAAATAATACCCAGCCCTGTCCCCTTTTAATGACCAAAAACAACCCCTCTTTTATTCCCCAACATTGACCAACCATTGTCCTCCTTGTGTCTCCCACCTAGGCTGAATAAACAATAACAAAAGGACAAAAGACTTTTGTGAGTTTATTGACACTCCACCCACCAAATCAGTCCCCACATACCTTCCATGAATGACCCAATATAAGGCCAATAAAACCAACCCCTTTGTCCCCCATTATTTCCCAAGAATCATCACTTATTTCCTTGTGATTTTCCTCACTAAAGGACAAGCCACCAGCCATGAAAATCAAAGACCAAATCCCTGATTTCATTCCATTAAGAAAACATAAACAAATGGATATTATTCTTGTGATTTGTGAGTGGATGTTTCTCGGAAGTTTCCCCCCTATGTGTGTGTATTTATTTCGGCCTTAGGCCCTTTTGTGAGTCTCACATTGTAATTCCATTTTCCATTTAGTAATACACTTGTTGTGTTTGCTATTTAAATTCCTAAATCTATATCTTAAGAGTGGTTATCTTAAGTGTGAGTTTTAGGTTCTAGATATTTAATTAAGTGTGTTATATCTTAATTAAGTTCTAGACTTAACCCCAAGTTAAGATAAGAGTGTGTAATATCTCTTAAACACCAACTTGGTTTATCCCTTCATTTTACCTCTTCCCATTTCATATCTCTCCATTTCTTCTTCTTAAACTTAATTCTTTTCTTTCATCCAAAAATACCAAAAAGAACTCCTCCTGCATATATCACCATTTCACCCAGGCCTCTTCGAACATATCTCCTGCATTTTCCTTTGCATTCTCAAGCCAAGAGACACCCCTACCTCCCCTTTTCATCCCTCACCAACTCGGCCTATAACACTGCCCATTCATTTCCTTTACCAATTCCCCATCAACTTTCCAACTTGATAAGACCCCCGGTTCACCCCTAACAAAATTCACCTCAATTTATGATATTGCCTAAAAAATACACAATCCGTGCAATGCATAAAACACTATATTAAACCAAAGTCAATTATGTGTAGGCTAGTTGACTATCCATGGTAGTTACCTTCGTTGCTTTACGGACATCTATATGTGTTTTACCCCCCCCCCCCACCCACCCACCCACCACCACACACATATAGGAGGGTAAACTCAAAGAAAGGAACGGAACCAGTAAAAAACTAAGCATCATGGCTAATTATGGAAAGCTACACCCTGAGAATGTGAATCGAAAGAATTCTCTATTATCAAAAGTTTCCCTGGTGAAAAAATAGCAATTTCTCAATTACTTTGACACTGGAGGATAGTGTCATTTTGTGGCACTACCCTGATTGGACCCAAAAGTAGTTCCCACCCCAACCCCGCATCACTCGAGGGGACAAAGGTTGGGGTGCAGGTTTAGGGAGTAGGAACCACTTTCGAGTCCAACTGAGCACCAATCCCCTAATATAGAGTAATGTAACACTACCCCTCTAGTGTCAAAATAACCCAAACGTAATAACAATACTGTAATAATAATAACAAAAACAACAGCAATGACCTTTTGACCCGCGCCAAAAATGGCCCAAGAATGACCCAGATATTTCGTTGGTAAGATTGATGGTTTCTACTCCACTAACCCTCCAAAACACCCACACATGCCCCCTGCACCTCACCCCTGCCCGGGGGTGGGATGGGGCAGGGTTTTTGTAGGTTTAGGGATTGAAACCACGGTTTTGGATAGAACCGTGGTGCAAAAACAATAATGATACTGACTCTAATCATAATTATCATAATCTTAATTGAAAGAAACAGGACAATTTCAAACGGAAATGTGTTGATAAATAGGTTACCAGTTTTGGAGATGGGAGAGTACCTGGAGACTGTAACAGCGGCAACCCGTCGAGGTTGGGTGACGGCGACCATGCCGGTTTTGGTGTATCCCCTTCGGTAAAGCATCTGCGAGAGCTGGGTACTCTTCCCTGATCCCGTCTCCCCAATAAGCACCATGACTGGATTTTTCTCAATTGTCTCCATGATTTTTTCTTCATACTGAAGGATCGGCAACTGTACCATTTGGTCGATTTGAGGTTGCGAAAGTGTTTATGACTTGTGAGTACGTCTCTCCGCCCCACTGCCTAACTCCACAGAAGAAGAACAAGCTCTTTCTTTTGTGCTGAAAGCCTGAAACAAGCACCGTGCACATAGCGGGTGTGCTTTACAATAACACCTTGGCCTTTTTATACTCCATATACTCCATATACTAACTCGTACCAGTGCATCGGTTAATTTATATATAATTAGTCAATTTTTGGAATAATGGAAAATGTTATAAAACCTGAAAAATTACATAATTTAATATAATTTCCAGCAAAAAAAGTATACAGTAATGACCAAAGTCGATATGATTTGTTATAAGTTTTGTTACACTTTTTTATAATCATGATTGAATACCGATTCCTTGAGTAGCAATCCAACATGCATAAAAGATTGTCCTTAATTTTTGTTAATTGTCATTGTGTATGAACTCATGATTAAGACTGTTTCCTTTGAAATTTAAAAGTAAGTCTTGCATCTAACTGTGGAGCGACAACCGTGGAATAAGAACTTTTTGACCAATATTTATCCTTGTCATGACTATTCCTTAAAGAACATGATTGCCTAATCAAGTTACTATCAATCTTATTCCATTGTACAAATCTATTGTTTGGTCGATATTTTTCAACAACATGATAGGTGGTGCGACCAATCTCACATCCACGTGACCAATTTGTAAGCAAGAGAAATGGCCAAATGCATTTTTGCATTTCCAACATATTTTCAAATCATTTGGATATCGATTACTCTTGCACCACTAATAACATGAACTCACAAAACTTTTAATTTCTTACTATGATTGTGCAATAAAAAAGTAACTTGTTTTATACTTTGTAAAATAATTGTCATACATGGCTTGGATAAAAACAACATAAAAAATAGAGAAGTATTGATGTAAAAAAAAGACTTGGTAAAAAATCAATTTAGTAAATATTTAAATAATTCTTCAAAAGGAAAAAAATATATTTTAATAGTCGATATATAATATAGCCTTTCAATTCTTAGTTTTTAGTCAGGGAAAAAAGACTAAAATAGAAGTAAAATATTAAAAAAATCCAAAATTGGAGTTTCATATTTTTATTTTAAAAATAGGAGTTAAAATACATTTATATTACCAAATATGATTATGTACATTGCCAAAAAGTATAATAAAATGTACATCTACAATGCAATATTATCACAGTGCTAATTTTTATTTAGGGAATAATAATATAAAATTTCTATTTTAATACTTTCTCCATGTTTTATTCTTATTTAAATTGATTTCTTTTTTGAAACCTACCTACAAATTTTGAACATTCCAAAATAAATGCTCCCGGCCCAAAAAATTGATCCAAAAGGCCCAATTTTCCAATAAATGAACCACTTTTTAAATAACTCTCTCTATACTCTAAACCCTACTCATTAAACGTGTAATATCCCATTCTCTACTCCGACCTTTCACATCTCTCTAGAAGAAGTCGCCGGCTAGCTCTTCATCCCATCTTCAACCCTTCATTCATCCAACATATTGCGGTATGAAGACGGTGTTAAACTCGAAAACTTCGTCGGGTGTTCCTCTGTAATACCCATGAATCTTGGTATTTCTCATCGTATTTCTGATTTTATGAATTGTAAATACTTCCTTTTACCCATCGTTTGGAATTTTTTTAGATCCGTTTTTTTGAAATAACATGCAACTCAGTTTTGATGCTCTTAACCATTTATATGTAACATATACGTACACAATATGGCTTTAATTCCAACAAACATAGATTTGTGGTAATCTGTACACGCATGTAAATTTTTTCAAATAGTTTTAAAATCAACCATAAATTTTTAGAATAAATTTTCTGTTAGATCCCTTATTTGAACTTTTTCTTAGATCCCTTGTTTGAGATGCAATTTGGGATCTTTTCATATTTTAAATCTATCACAAACACACACACACACACATTTAACTACACAAAGAACTGCATATTGCTGAAAATATTTTAAGATATTTTCTTACCCAATCTTGAAACATTTAATCGGTCTGCATATTTTCCTTATTAAAGACCTTTTCTACTTAATCTAACATTTTTCCATTGTTTAATAATCAATATTTTGGATTTCACGCATTTTAAGATACAATCTCCAAAGTATAATATACCTTTTTTTAAATATTGAAGGTATATTGGTCTCCACGTTTTAACATGTCTGGATCAGTAGGAGTATACATAAATTTAACATAAAGTAATTAAACATAAAATTATTTCTGCTATGATGTTTTTGTTGAACATAAAGTGGTTGAACTATATTCCAATTGAGCTAATATTGTAATATATGGAGTACAATATTACTAATATCCAAAAATATGACTAAGATGTAAGTCTATGATTTTTGTTCTAACACTTTTTACATTCTTTTTACTGCAATTCTAACCATTTTTGCTCAATTTGATTTCAGGTATTCTTCTATACTTTGATGTAGGTATAACTAATTTTACTTATTCCTGATTTTATTTTAAAGCATAAGAAAAGCACATTTGCCAAGACTAAATATGAGTTTTTAGTTGCTTTTAAGGTCTATATGCTCTGTATATTTTTTACTAAACTGAATAGAATTATCAATTGTAATTATTCAACTATTTTTGCTTCAATATTTCCTCTTTATTTTGGGCTCAATAATTTGATGAGAACTTTAGTTCAAATCAATCTTATAACATGTGTTTTATATTTCATGACTTTGAGCACTAAAGATAATTTTTCTAACTTTTTTATTATATGGGGGAGTTTTAAAACATTCACAAATTTTAAAGTTATGCATACAAACAATAATTTAGAAGGTGAACAAAACAAACATTTGACTCCTTGTCATTACTTAATGTTATCAATGCTTTTGAATAATATTTGCTCATAATTAGAAAAGTATATAAATATGATATGAACTACTCCCTCCGTCCTATAATGATCTTCTCAGAGCACTATTCCAACTTCACGAGAATTTATATTTATTTGTGTTTTTTCATGGCCTATATGATAAAATAAAATATTCTTGTCACCACTTGTTTTGTTGAACTTTTGGTGTAGTTTTTAAATATGTATGTTTTATTTTTTATTTCTATACCAATATTTAAATAAAATAGATTGAAAAAACTTGGGATTTTTCTTCGTTTTGCGAACCGGAAAGATCATTATAGGACGGAGGGAGTATTAAAGATGGCCNTGATCTTCTCAGAGCACTATTCCAACTTCACGAGAATTTATATTTATTTGTGTTTTTTCATGGCCTATATGATAAAATAAAATATTCTTGTCACCACTTGTTTTGTTGAACTTTTGGTGTAGTTTTTAAATATGTATGTTTTATTTTTTATTTCTATACCAATATTTAAATAAAATAGATTGAAAAAACTTGGGATTTTTCTTCGTTTTGCGAACCGGAAAGATCATTATAGGACGGAGGGAGTATTAAAGATGGCCTAAATTTGATGTCTGTTGTTAACATCTCTACTCCACATATCATGGGTTTTCTATGTGATGTTTAATATACAAACATAAAGTTTTAATACATTTAACCAAAAAAAGTTTGAATCTGCCATTGCAATAAAATAGCAATAAATGGAAGGTAAAAGGATAGAAAATCTATTATTAAGAAAGAAAAATAAACAAAGGGAAACCTTGAGGATTCTTGAGAGAGGAAGATAGAAAAGATGGAGTACTCAATGTGGAGAGATGTCTGGAATTTATAGATAGACTTTTGTAATGCATTGGTAAATGTAAAGATATTTTGAAAAGCATTGTTCTCAATATTGACAGCTGTGAATAATGCTTTTTTTCTTTTTTTACGGGTTTCAAAATATTGTGTAAATCTCTTTTAATAATGCTATGTAGAAATGCCAGCTGTTTCATCACTTTTGGTCCTTTCAACCCTACACGATCATTAGTGAGATTTGACATAAATGCAAAAGAAGATTTGTACAATCTTTAAATAAATGCTGATTTTAAATAAATGAGTCTACTTTTTCTGATTAGAATTTGAAAATATACTTAATACAGCAATCACACACTTACTGCATTAAATGTTTAATGCCTTTAAAGATTTCTCCAATCTAAATATTTAATGTTGGATGAGACATAAAGTAATAAAGTAGAGATTGCTTTAAGAAATCCCGTGCACACGCTGCCCAAGACAGCTGAATTGACAGATTTTCCACATAAAGCATTATTATTTCACTTTATGAGCCACACAATTGAAAGCCCAATTTTGCGTTTGAATAAATCAAAAGTGGACAACTCAAACACTACAAAATCACTTTGAATCAATGCATAAGCTGAGAATCACTCTAAAGAAGCAGTGACAAACATGCTCTAACTTTAACTTTTTAGATTTTGGCTTTTCAAAAAAAATCAAAATGTTCAAGTTTGATTGTTCCATTGGTTCAAAAAAGTAAAAGTAACTCAAAAATGTCAAAACAAATTCCACGCCTGCTTTGCAATATAGATGTTATTAATGAATCCAGCGCGAAATCCTCCATAGTTTGACTGCTATGGGTTCCGGTGGCTACGAGGACGCAGCAGCTCCAACGGCTACAGGGTTGGGTTGCTATGGTGGCGCATCAGCTCCGACTTGTACAGGGTGGTTGTACGGAGACGAAGGCGGATCCTCTACGAGGGCTATGGGGCTGGATGCGCGTCTCGCTATGAATATGGCAGAAAACTGTGCCAATTCTACCATGAATGATCATTATAGCCGCAGGAGTTCCGGCATGGATACATCCATCTCAACCCCTATCGATTCCTCTAATATTGGTTTTAGGGTTTGCATCTCTCTATCCCTTTAGGATCATGGTTCAAATTCCTGTGTTTCGGCATGATTTTTCCAAGCTTTAATCGTTTTCATTCGCATCCATTTGCTGTCTAGGTTTAAATTAAATGCTCCCTCTGTCCAAAAACAAAGGTTACAAAGTACACAAACTTGCCATTTGTGTAATTAAGGTTCTATTTTTATATTGTTTAAAATCATTTTGTGCTATTGGTGATGTGCACAAGTAGTAAGATTGTGTATTTTTTAATCTTTGAGTTTGTATCTCTAGCATTTTTCCTTTGCCTATTTTCACTAATCACTTATAGAATGATGTCTTGAAATAAACTCTCCTTTTCTCTTTGTTCAAAAACAACTACTGCAAAACAACAACCCATTAAAATTCTACTGAAGTAGGGTCTAAAGAGGGGGAGTGTGTGATGACCTTACCCTATTAGAAACTAGAGAGGTTGTTCCCTAGAAATCTCACTCAAACAATGAGGCAAGCATTAATGGTTTGTTTGGATGAGGTGAGAAAATGAGAGGAAAGAAGATAAGAGGAAAGAAAATGGTGAGAAAATGAAGAGAAAAAGTTTGGTGTTAGCATTGATAAGAAATCTCCCAACTTATACTCTAGAGGTGTCACCACACATCCACCTCAACATCCTCATCTCTGCGACTCGTAGTTGACGAACCATCGAACCAAGGTATCAAAACTTGTCTCTTTTAAGCAATAGGTGTGACTTAGTCCTGACTTCCACTACCCACTCACTTGCCCAACTATTAATGCAACATCCCCATCCAACTCCCCATTTGATTAAATCAACAACCCAATGTACTGAAAATTGTCTCTTTTAGGCATTGGGTTTCTGGGTGCGAGTCAATCCTCACTTCTATTACGTACCGAGTCCCAACCACTAATGCGGCATTCCACATGTTCAATCTTAGTCTTGCTCAATCAAAAACCTTTGGGTTCCAAGGGCCAGCATGGTGACGCCACACTTCTAGCTTATCATTGAGTCTCTCTCGTGTCTCATCAATCACAACGATGTCATCAGCAAATAGCATGAACCAAGGTTCCTCTCCGTGGATGTGTTGCATCAGAACATCCATCACTAATGAAAACATGAAACGACTAAGGGCAAACCCCTAGTCTAGCCCCATCTCCATTAGGAAGGGGTCAAAGTCACCCCAAAAGCCTTCGCCCTCATCCTTGCATGTGACATACATATCTTTGATTGCACGGATGTACATAACTAGTATCCCTTAAGACTCAAGGCACCTCCACAAGATCTCCTTCGGGAACTTATCATATGCTTTCTTGGCTTCTCCAAATCAATAAACACCATGTGTAGGCCCCTATTCTTGTCCCTATACTTCTCTATCACACCCCTAAAAAGGTGAATGACCTCACATGAAACCAAACTGGTTCATGGAAATACTTACCACCTTCCTCAACCTAGATTCAAAGATACATTCCCAAACCTTCTTGGTTTGACTAAGAGTGTTTTGTGGGCGTAACAGATATATGAATTCTAATATCTATCTATTTTAGAATCCTTTTGTGGGTGTTTAGTGAAGTCTAATTAAGGTTTGGATTTGATATCTCCTGATATCACAACCCTTCCAAGTAGCGGAGTTTTCCATCTTGCGGATTTGGGAGATATCAATGAGTGGTTTTGATATCTCCCTCAACCAATGGTCCACCCATGACGACCACCCATTGTCATTGGCAACCCCCTGCCTCCATCCACCACCACCACCGCCGGCAACCCCCATCGTCGCGGCCACCCATTGTTGTCACCCCCACCCTGACAACCACCTCTCATAGGCCACCCTTCGTCATTGGCCACCTTCCACCATCAGTTGTACCTCGCTATCACTAACAACCATCATCTCCAAACACTTCTATTTTAGATTTCAGAACCCATATTATTTCTTCCAGATTTCAAAACATGTATCTTATCAAGCTTTCAAAACTCACCAAACAGGCCATAAGAAGTTTGATGTCTTTATATTTATTGCACTTCTGGACATAATCTTTTCCCTTGTACTAGGGATGACCACACTCTCCCTCCACTCATCATGCATATTAGTCATCCTATAAATTACATCAAAGAGCTTATAATCACACATTTTTACTTTTCTACAATTTTCTTAAAGTCCATGAAGTCAGACTATGAAGTTTTTTTTCAAGGAGGGAGTATAGATTAATATAGCTGGCATTGTCACATTTTGTTTTGTAGAACATGAATTAGTTTTTTAGGTATTTAAAGTTTATTTTTAGTTCTACTCCAATTTTCCTATAAATTGAATTGAAAACAAAATCCTAACTGCAGTAACAAAATCTTTCTTGGCGAAGAAAGTATAAAATTTCAGTTTTTTTGCTCACCGTTTATCCTTGTCTTACAGTTGCTAAAGAAGCATGGTTGGAAAGAAGGGACAGGACTCGGGATTGCTGAACAGGTGTTGTATATATTTTTAAAATTCATGCTAATATTTGGCCTTTTTATAAACATTGACATCAATTTGGGGATTTCTGAATTGCAATAGATTCATGGTTCAAATCTGGCGCTGCAGTTTTTTTTCCACAATCTATCCAAGCTTCCATTTTCATCTTTGGTTGCCATCTTAGCACCAATATCTATCATTACTGTAGTCTTTTATCAAAATATTAACAATCACATGTAAATTGTTTAAAACTAAAGGATTTCCATGCATTTATGGGGATTTAGAGAGGGACATAATGGGGGCCACCTTTTTATTATTCTTTCATTGCACATTAGCATGTTCTTGGTTCTTGGATAAATATTCTCTTGAGTGGAAACTTGCAAGCTACAGTAGATCTTGGGGAATCATATATTTTACATGTAGTTTTTGATAACTACAAAGTCCCATCTACTAGATTACTAGTCATATTTCTAACAAATGCTGCGATTCAGAAACATTTTAAACTTTGTGCTGTCTATGTACTGTTTAATGAATATAAGGCTGTACTTTTGGAATTTAGTCTTGCTATGAACTTGGCATGAAGTGTTTTTGTATGTTCAGATTGGCATCCTGGAAGAGCAATTCCAGGGATTGAATCACACATGAATTATCAAGGCTTGCCATCTAGATTGATATTTCTAGCATATCCTTAATCGATTTTCAATTAGCCTGAACGGATTCCATATTTCAATCTTTATTTGTATTTCTTTTTAACGTGTAGTTAATTTGGTGAACTTTCTTGTTTGTTTTTAACAAAAACAAATTTGTTATGTAATTATTTTGTAAGACAGTTGTTACAAATTTATTTACATATTATTCAAATAATATTTTCCATCCTTTCCGATGGAGCCAAAATTTCACCATTTTTTGGCTTTGGGGTGTGATGGAATAAATCAAAATGGATCACTAAACTGTCTGCGCTTCTTTAATTAATGAAGTAGCAGTTAGTCAAGCAATGCAACTTTCGACGTTGAGCCGGGGGTCTCTTTGGAAACAGCCTCTCTACTTTCGAGTAGGGGTAAGGTCTGCGTACACACACCCTCCCCAAACCCTACTCTTGTGGGATTTAACTGGGTTCTTGTTGTATTATTCAAATAATAGGAGTTTTGGCAGTCGCGTTTTAATGCTTCAGCGTTTTGGGATTTCTTTCTGTGCGTATTGCACATCTAGGCCTTGACAGTATTTGCCTCTTGTCTCTTTCATGAATTTTTCCAGTTAAGTTCTTGAAATGCATATTAAACTGTTGCCATGAGCTTCATCATACCATATTCTATCAGTGTAATTTTCTGCGTGTTTGATTCTCCTCTCTGCCTCCTTCCTAGTTGGTGGTATTGACTTTCGAATAGGGAAATAGTGTAGAGCGGCAGGTTTGACCATTGGATCAATTAATAGGAGAAAAAAAGCACAACAGCTATAATTTGTTCAATACCCATTTTAAAATGAATAACTTGAGAGTTGATGTTAAGGAATAAGGATCCACTTTGACAGTTTGACTCCTTGCATGATAATAACAAAACAATTCTTCATCAGCTTGCCAAGTGTTCAGGTCACAAATGATTTCAGAACGGCGAGCTGGATCTCATACAGACAGTTTAAAGACATACTTCTGATAGGTCATTAGTCATTACTGGTTCTGTCATCCTGCTGGTTTTCATATTTATTTGTGTTTCTGGAAAATGGTCTTTCTTTACTTCAACTCTCTTTAAGACTCATATGCACATAAAGTTCTGCCATTCTGTAAGATTTCCAATCAATTATGAATCCGAATTCCAAAGTCCCCCTTCTTAGTGAGATGTAGTTAGTTACAGAAACTCCAGGGACACATCAGAAACTATAGGAGTGTGAAAATTTTATGCTCATCCTTTTTACTTAGTTTATTGGTTCTTAAGTACTTTCATTTGAGTAACGGTATTTTACTTCATATTTGGTCTATGCTTACTAAATCGTGATATCAAACACAAAAGAAAAACATATGACATATATCATCTTCTTATAAAGTGTTCGGAAACGGTTTTACAATTTGGTCTTCCTTTGAATGCAAAGACAGACATTCTAGTGGTTTCTCTGGAAAAGTCAAATGATCACATCCCCAATTTTTCCGTTTTCATCAACCTATGGGATAGAGGAAAAATATTGTTTACTATGTATGCATGCTAATAGCTGCAGCCAAATTAAAGATGATATTATTAGAATTTCTAAATAGTATTTCTGCTAACAGGGTAGGCTGGAGCCTGTAGAAGCACTTATAAAGAAGAATAAGCTAGGGCTGGGAGCAGAGAAAGGAAAGAACTCAAAGAAGGCAAGCGAGCATGCAACTAGTGAAACAGATGGGAAAAAAGAAAAGGTAAGTTACTATAAACTTATAAACTACGTAGTATTAAGCTAATTCTTCAGTCCATTTTTCAGCTTATAATTATTGTGGCATTTGTTTTCATCATCATCGTTAACAACAACATCCACGACAGTTTGATTTAAAGCACAAGAGAGTTCAAGTGGGTATGATACGTTTTGTGATTGATAATCAGAGGTGTTCCTCATTATACATTATTACATAATACAACATGACTATATATACATAAGAAGGGTGCTAATATAAGGAAACTAAATCTCCCATATTAATGCCTAAATCACCCATATTAGTGGCCAAATCAGATCCTGCCATATTCTCAGGACTTAACTAAAATACTAATATTATTACTAATAACACTCCCCCTCAAGTTGGAGCATATATATTTATCATGCCCAACTTGTTACATAAATACATAAGCCTGGTGCCATTCAGCGCTTTAGTAAGGAGATCTGCTAATTGATCTCCTGTCTTCACAAATCCAGTGGAAATCAATCCCTTCTGTATTTTCTCCCGAACAAAGTGACAATCTACTTCAATATGTTTTGTCCTTTCGTGAAAAACTGGTTTGGATGCAATATGAAGAGCAGCTTGGTTATCACACCATAGTTTCGCAGGGATGGGAGCTTTGAAACCAGTTTCATTCAGGAGGTGATATATCCATATTATTTCACACGCAGCTTGTGCCATGGCTCTATATTCAGACTCAGCACTAGAACGAAAGACAACGTTCTGCTTCTTGCTCTTCTACGAAATCAGATTCCCACCCACAAAGACACAATAACCGGAGGTGGACCTACGATCATCCTTCGACCCTGCATAATCTGCATCTGCATAACTTTCAATGTTCATGTGACCGTGATTTGAATAGACAATACCACGACCGGGAGTTCCTTTCAAGTAACACAGAATATGTTCCACTGCAGCCCAATGATCAATTGTTGGGGATGCCATAAACTGACTTACCACGCTAACAGGATAAGCAATGTCTGGGCGGGTCACAACCAAGTAGTTCAGTTTACCCACTAANACCGTCTTTCGTTAATTGCATGTTAGGAACCATAGGTGTATTACATGGTTTGGATGCGAGCTTTCCTGTCTCAGACAACACATCAAGCACATACTTCCTCTGTGTAAGCAATATACCTTTCTTGCTTCGCAAAACTTCAACCCCTAGAAAATACTTCAACGGTCCAAGATCCTTTTTCTGAAACTGACTATGGACAAATGTCTTGAGTGATGAAATTCCTGCAAAATCATTTCCTGTAATAATGATGTCATCTACATAAACAACCAGTAAGATGATTCCACCCCTAGATCGCTTATAAAAGACAGAATGATCAGATTGGCTTATTTTGAAACATTCACAGTTCCTAAAGTAATTACAGAGTAGTAAATACCATGTTGTAGATACAACCATATGAGCTCACACTCTGTGGGGGCCATAATTTGGTATTATGCTTCAACTCTTGGTCTAGTAAGTACATCTTTTTTCTTACTTTCCCAAAAAAATTAGATTACCTCCAACTAAAACACATTACCTAGAACTCAAGAAGTGGATCTTATATGGCCCACGGGTATAGGATGCCTGTCAACCACGGGAATGAAATACTTGTAGACTTGTAAATTCTTGAACTCAACCTGAAAACCTGACCCAAATTTCCCCGAAAGTTTAGGGTCTTAAACATGATTTTTTAGACTTGAACCCGAAATGTCCCAAACCCGTTTGACCCGGATAATTTTGGATCAAGCCCAACCTGACCCGGTTTGGCAGTTGGGCTGACCTCGAAACGAGTCAAAGTTAAATTCCATCCATATATTTGAGAGAAAAAAATTCGTGTTAGTTCATATGATAAGTTGTATGAATGCTAACATAGTACGGAGCATGATTTTAGAATATATTTTTCTCAAAAAGTGTGATTTTCATATTTAAATTGCAGAAAATACTTCCTTTTAATCTTAATTTTTCATATTATTGTAAGTAATATCATTACCTTTGATCATACTATAAATTTTAAACTTAAAAACAAAACAGTCATTAAAATGAGATAAAAAGGCTCTCGACCCTCAAGGTCATCTCAGTCCTGCATATTCAGGGTCAGGGTTGAGGAGTTTTCAATCCGAACCCAAAGTGGTACTCGAACCCAACCTGCCCGACCCAATTTACACATCAACCCTTGATAAAAACTGAAAGTCGCCGTGAGTCATCCCGCTTATTGACCTGAAAGACATGCCAATGATCTCATACTTTTACCAGTATGGGTGGTCGCACTCTCAGGCTAGCAGTTGGCTTGAAGGTTCCTTGAATATATTGTGATACTCACTAGGGGGGACTCTATCTCAAGCAATGAGATAAGCTAGATCTGGAACACTTAAATGGTTTTCTATTCGTAAAACTCAATGAGTCAATGGTGCTTTCCTTTGAAGCTTATGTGTGTTTTACGTCATCGGATCAACTCATCTCTCTGCGCATCTTGCCTTTATTAACACCATTTATTTTGAATTGGGTTAAGGTGCCATGAGAAAATCTCAGCCTTCTGTTAATCATATTGCTGATTGTTGATCCCATTGATCTATTATTTTTCTGAATTCATTTTTGCATGTTTTATTAGTTTATGTGTGTAAAGGCAATGCCTGGTTTGCGGCCAAATCATTTGTTTTGCTCATTTCTGTTGCAGTTGAAAAAGAAAACAAAAGCTGCTACCAAAAAGATGAAAAAATGCTAGAGATGGAGAAGCGCTTGCAAGAGACTGAACTAGTAAGGGACTTCTACAGGGAGTTTTGGCCTGATAATGTTTGATTCATATCCTTTTCATGCTCGCGGTTCCGAAAATGCGCAATTTGGCCTGTATTTATCATGTAACATAAATACATATTTCATAACGTTTATTTTTTATTTCAGTCAAATTATTTTTTAGAACATCTGCTTCTCTATGTGGTTGTAGATTCTATGAAGTGTTATTAATCCATATCGTAACCCACTTCTTGCATTCGATAGTGGGCTAACAAGAAATCTCGATAGCAACAACTGTCTCAAATGGTCGGACACTTAGTTAGGTTGAATAGGCGGTTAATTTGTTTTCCCTTGACTGAACTTATGCTCCCCTAATTGAAACTCGCCTCAGTAGTGCTTGTTTTGCGAACATGGACATGACGGGGAAATGAAAGTTCAACTATTCAAGTACATCAAACTTTACATTTTCATTATACTCTTAGGAATTGTTAAATGTAAAAAGATGTCGTTAACCAAACTTTGAAATGGATGACCTCTTTGTTGGAAAGTATATTAACAATAGAAATCTTGAAAATACTTTGGATGAAGTACTGACATGGTTTTCATCGTCTCTCGATGGCTACCATATGTCCATATAGAATATGAAATTCCATATATGATTTTTTGTACTTTGTGAAAGTTTCTCATTAACATTAATAACTCTTCCATAATTAGAACTCATAGAAGAAAAAAACAATTATATTAATAAGTCATAAGAGTTTTAAAGTTGTCAATTTTAAAATGTGGGTCAACACAATCACAATTACAATCTTTTAAATAGCAGAAATGAAAAGATAACATTCACAATATTTTTTATATCTGAGCAATAATATCACGCAAATTTAAATACTTCCATGTTCTTAAAACAAGTAGCAATCTAAATACACTCATAAAAATAAGATGCTAACTCACTTATAAACATGTAAAAAGAACAAACATCATTAAATATTTTCAACATATTTACAATTTTTTCTATCAAATCAAATTCATGTACTCCCTCTGTCCGGAAATGATATTCTCATTAGACTGTTTTTGTTTAAGGTTTGTAAACTTTTATTTTGATTTATGAAAAATATATATTTTTATTTCGATATAAATGTAATATCAATATATTTTTTTACTAAATATAGTTTTAAAATATTATATCTTTCATAAAATAGTATCTATATATAAATATTAATAATGGTCAAATCTTGAGAGTGTGAAAAGTTCATTTGACTATGGACTTGGTTCTAGGGAATTACCTACGACAAAAATTACCCAACTTACAAATCTACTCAAACTTTATATTTTGTGGGGATTTATCTTCCAACTTCCAAGCAAGTGGAAGAAAGAAGTATGGGTCAAGTGCAGAGCGGGAATGTAGCTTCGGCATCAGTGGATCAAAACCATATCACTCCTCCTCAATCTGGTTCATCCCCCACCGCCACATCCGCAGATTCCAAACCCCAACCCTCGCCGCCGCCGCCGCCTTCACTCGATTCATTGATTGCCGGTGCGTAGTACCCTGCTCTCCATCCTCTTTACGTGTTCCGAATATTTATTTTCCTTTGCTAGAGAGTCTAGACACGTTGATGATGTTTGAGTAAATTCTATAATTGATCCTTTATAGCATGAGGTTTCCCTATTTAGTCCTCTATTATCAAATATTACCCAACTAGTCCTTCTTGTATTGGGTACCTTTCCACAAATAGTCCTTTTTTTGATCTTCTATCATGTTGGTGTTAATTTTAGAGCTAAAAGTGTAATTTCACAATGATAATATATCTTTTTTGCCATACACAATTCCAAAGGTTGTTCCGTTTGCGTCGTTTGTGAATTACAGTCGCTTTTTACGACAACTATAGTCTACAAATGAGATCTTTCGTCAGAATCCTAGCCCACAATCAGAGTTATTATTTTTGTGTTATTCGCTTAACCAATATCAGAACACGTCACTAGACATAATGTTGACGTCAAATTATACTTTTAGCTTTTAATTTAACACCAACACGGCAGAAGATCAAAAAAAGGACCATTTGTGGAAAGGTACCCTTAAAAAAAGGACTACGGGGGTAATATTTGATAATAAAGGACTAAATATGGAAACCCCTATGTTATAAAGGACCAATTATGGAATTTACTCATGATGTTTTGATGGTTTCATTTCTTCCAATCTGTTGTATCCTAAATATGAATGTCTGAAGAAAGGGGAGGTACATTGCGAAGCATTGGATCAATTGATAGAAAATTTTAGAAGAGACAAGTTTGGAAGTTTTTCATTGCGGTCTGCGGAGTTTTATTGTATACATATAGAGGGTGTCTGGGAGTGATTAAGTTGCGGGTAAAGTGATTTTAAAAAAAACCTGAACTTATGCACCTTATGTAGTTATATGTGTTTCTCTAAAATGATGATGTATATGTGCTTCTCTAAAATGATTATCTATATGCTAAAATGCTAAATAGTGATGTGAAAAAAGAAGTTGACATGCCAAACAGATTAAGACAACGACCACACAAAGCAGAACCAAACTCTTAATTTGATTTAATATCTTTTCTTGAATGTGGAAACATGTCAGGACTCAACTCTGGTCCTTGGGTGGACTAGGCCGTATTAGCAGATTTGGCCTTTGTCACATGGTAGCACAAGTACTATGATTGTGTGATATACCCGATAATACCCGATATTAATGCAATCAGCTCACTTCTTAGTTCTTACTCATGTTCACAGCATCTGATTGTTACTAGAATAAGAAGCCAAAGATAAATTCCAGATGTTAAAAGATGGTTTCTACTTTTTCCTTAGCCCAACCAGGCATGAGGTCTTTATTGAAATAAAGTACAATGGAAATAACTGGCAGACACATAGACAATTTCATAACTGACTTAGACTCTAAGCGGACAGTGGACTTGCAATGGAAGTAACTACTGAAGTAAATAAACTAAACAAGGGAAGTTGATTCAACAACCACAAAACCAATATAGTCCCAACTCTGTTGACTCAATAATTATAAAAACAGCTGTTTTCCTATTTCGATGTTGCTGAAAAATAGTGGATTACTATGAGTTTTATCATTACTCCCTCCCTGGAAAGCTGACTTGTCCTATTGGCAAAATGTTGCTTATTGCTCAAGAAAGTCATATTTACTAGCATCTTCTGATGGTTGAGATTTCTATCAGATGAACTATCTCTCCATAATTTTATTGGGTACAAAAACATGGAGACCGTTTAGCAAGCTTCTGGTGCCAAGTGAAACGTCTCAATGAATGGATATGCAGGAAGACACTATCCCTACCCCCTAGGGTTAAAAATAAGCTCCCAAAAGAGGCTGAAACATCAATATGAATGAAGTGGAGGCAAGTGCCTAGGTGCCATTTTCGCCTTATATGTTAAGAACAAAAGCACACACACACGAATAGAAAGCAAGAAAGCAATAGAGAACACGAGATTTAACGTGGTTCGGTCTAATCTGACCTACATCCACAGGGGCAACTAGGGTTTGTATTATTGAGTGATGATGATTACAAGTACAGGAGATCAAATATATAGACAACTAATTAGGGTTTAACCCTTGCTGGACAAGTTATAGCAAACTGGGCTTAAAACCATTTGGGCCGGCCGAAACCCTAATCTGGTCTCCTAATTCTCAGTTGTCTACAAGTGGGCCACTTTGGGCCGATGACTACACATCACCAACA
>OOIL02000559.1:3065040-3123950 GCA_900332095.2 Cuscuta campestris
TGTTAAGAACAAAAGCACACACACACGAATAGAAAGCAAGAAAGCAATAGAGAACACGAGATTTAACGTGGTTCGGTCTAATCTGACCTACATCCACAGGGGCAACTAGGGTTTGTATTATTGAGTGATGATGATTACAAGTACAGGAGATCAAATATATAGACAACTAATTAGGGTTTAACCCTTGCTGGACAAGTTATAGCAAACTGGGCTTAAAACCATTTGGGCCGGCCGAAACCCTAATCTGGTCTCCTAATTCTCAGTTGTCTACAAGTGGGCCACTTTGGGCCGATGACTACACATCACCAACATTATACTCATAAAGTGAGGCGGAGCTGAGGTGTGCCTCAGAGACATGTTATTTCATTTGGTTTTGCGAGTGGAGCAGATCCATTGATCATCACGAGAGGTGGTCGACCATGCATGGAGCATTTTTATCTGTACTGGAGGAGGTGGTCCATGTTGGGGCAGGCTTGACATTGCTGGAGCAGATTCACAAGGTGGTTAACCATGGCTAGATCATATTTGACCTTGCTGTTGGAGGTCACCAATTTGGATGAAAGAGATGAAGATGGTGAACCTATATAGGATTATAATTTAACATGTTTATGTTTTTTTAGTTGTTTAGGAATCAAGTTTTAAAAGATTTGTGACAATGATGTGTTATGTTTTCTCTAATTAAAACATGTATGTTGTGTGTGGGAGATCCCCCTATCAGAGTTCGCATAAGGGATTGAATGGGGAACCTCACCACCCAGGTTTGATCCTTAGATGAGACCCGACGCAACCTGGGCGAGTTTTGGAGGAAGACGTTATAGGCTCTTGGGCATGGGCTTTAGATTGGGCTTTAGGGACATATCTCCAACTACATCAAAACATTAGGATTCTTTTTCGACCTTTTCTCTATACAACTAAACATTAGGGTCGTTTTTGCACCCTTCTCTAATGTGATTTGGTAACCTCAATGTGGAAATACTGGTGTACACTATTAGTTGATTTAATTGGGAATAGCCATGTTGGTTCTAAATTTTTAATAGACTATCATACTACGGAGTAAAACACTATTCTGAATATTGAGTAATCATGAAAATTGCTTGTTTGAGATTCATTTTTTTGTGTGTGGAACTTTTTGATACTCTCTCCATCCCAAAAGAGACTCTAAATTGGGGTTGACATGGAATTTAGTAAAAGTAAAATTGAGTAGTTGAAAGTAATGTAGAGGAGAGAGAAAGATTACAACAACAACAACAACAACAACAATCCAGTTGGATCCCATGAGAGTAGGGCCTGCCGGCCTGGGAGAGGTGTGTGTATGCAGACCTCACCCCTGCTCTAAAGTTATCTAAAAAGGGAAAGATGAGTCTTTTCGGGACATCCCAAAAGGGAAATGACGTGTCTTCTTTTTGGGATGGAGGGAGTATTTGCCCGTCGTTTTCCATGATAAACCTTGAGGCTCCTTGAAGGAATCACATCCCTACTTCTTTTTCCTTTTGTTCTTGCAGAAGCTGCAGCATATGGTGCAGATGATGATAATGAGGTTGGTTGTCTTTAATATATATGAACTTGCTCGATACTTCTTAGATACAATTATATTTTTGGCTTCCTCAATTGTTTCACTTTATAGCATGTAACCTTTGTTTTTTAATTTATGCAAAAGAGCCCATTCAATTCTCTTTAGTGGTGTCAAATTCATTGCCTCTTGCCACTAGCCGAATCATTATGTTTCTTGGTGGCAAGTCCCCATAATCATATTATCTGAAATTTAATTTGTGATTTAAAAACAAAGATATGAAATTTTATGTCTACTACTCCATACTTACGTTATCAGGATGTCCCAAAGTTATCCTCCCATTACATTCTTTAAAAATTTTAGACCATTGAAAAGACGTTTTCACTCCTCAACTACCTACAGATTCCACTTTATGTCTTGTTAAATACTCCATACTGTAGTAATTTCCCTGACTAGTAACATTTTCAACCCAGTATTCAACCTACTCTTAAAACTTGTGCCATTTTTGCATGGGATATAATGGAGGGCATACTTGTTTTAAATTAGCGAGCACCGTCAATTCATGGGAAAACATCATAATGATAGTTTTTTGCAAGATACCATTGCTCATATTGTGACCTGCATTTGAAGGATTACTGAGAATAAATTTTAGACCCATCATTACCATTGTTCATATTGTGACTATAGTTTTTATAGTCATGTCCACTCATCGAACATGATTGCCATGGCAGTACATGAATTTAGAAGTATTTAGTTCCCATAAAAACCACACTTTTGAACACAAATTTTAAACAACTCTAAACCAAGTGACGTAGGGTCCGAGTTTTTCACTATTTAAGATAATTGAGGGACCACACTTAGAAGAAAAAAGTGAGATTTTCCATTAATTTAAATTTCAATTACTTGTTTACTAATACTGCTATGGCTGTATGTTTAGTCTCTTGAAAAGAAGGCAGAGAAAGCCCTGGAATGTCCTTGCATTGCTCACCTACGGAGTGGCCCCTGTGGTACACAGTTCTCAAATGCTTTCCTCTGCTTTCTCAAGAGCACAGCTGAAGAAAAGGTAATTGGGTCAAAGCTTTCACTCAAGTTATATTGTTGTTGATCCCTTTTGACTTCTTTAAAAAAATTCTTTTCTAGGTCTATATCATCTGCCAGCTCATCACAATTGACTATCAGATTCAAAGTTAATACTAAATGTCTGTTGTTTTCTACTTATTTTCAATCAAGTATAGTTCAGTTCAACACTTTTAGTTAGTTAGGAACAACATCAACAACTGAGCCTTAAATCCCACTAGGCGAGGTCGGCCACATGAATCAAATGATGCCAGTTTTCTATATTGAAAACAAAATCTTTTGATACATTATTATAAGTACGAGGTCATGCTCTATGAGTTCCCAGAGGGTTCTTAAAACAGACTGTTTTGTTTGATCAACCCTTCTCAATGGAATGCTAAGTGGCCTTCTTTGAAACATGTATGTGCCATCTCAGTTGATATTCTACCATCTTCTCTTCTACAGGTGCCATTCCAACCCGTTCGTAGATCAAAACATTATGAATCTTATCTTTTCTTTTGTGGCCACGCATCCATCTTAACATCATCATCTTAACAGCCCTTATTTTATGCTCATCTCATCCTTGTAAAGCCCAACAGTTACTACCTTAGAGCATTGCTGGTCTTATAGCTGTCCCGTAAAACCTCCTCTTTTGCTCGTGGATTTTTTTTAAATCACAAATGACCCTAGTAGCTTTCCTCCACTTACACCATCTGACTTGAATTCTATTATTAACATCTTGATCAATTTCACCAACAGTAAAGCCCCACAGAAGTAGCCCCAAGTAGGGTCTGTAATCAAACTTGCCGTGCATATACAGTAGTCTTGTTCCAATTTAGCTAAAAGCCTATCAAATCGTGATAAAATCTAACGGGCATTTTTTTTCTGTTACAGGGCTCAGACTGTGTTCATCCCTTTGTGGATCTCCAGAATTGTATAAAGACAAATCCCGATGCATTCTCGAAGGACATTCTTGATGGCGAGGACGCCAACAAAGAAGAAGATCCACAGAGAGAGGAAGAAAAGCCCAGGAAACAATATAAAATCATTCCTCCAATCTGGTCAGCAGAATCCAAAGGCACAAAGCAAAAGCCATAGAGGGATTCTGCTTCTTTTCTCCCTAACTATAGGTCTCTCGTTGAACGTAGACAGGTACCTTGCTATCAAATCCAAATATACTGTGTCACGTTCTCCATTCGTAATGGGTTTGAATTTTAGTCATCTGACCATATTCTCTCTTAAAGTTTAAACAATAGAGGGATGGAGAACAGAATGGATAAAGAATAGAATTGGGAATACTACTTTGTATCAGTTTTGTTATTATAAAAAGAAATGCACAAGGAATACTATTTCATATTTCAGTTGACATTGATGAACCAAAAAACATAATGTGATATTCTATATTTCCCTCTGTTTTTGTCTTTTTTTAATTTTTATTTGTTCGTCTATCTATTTTCTCGTGCCATACTCCGCATTTAGTAACATTTACGTGGCTCACGTTCATTCTTACTTATTAGCTTCATCGTTAAACACATAAATCTCATTTCACTTATGGCTCATTGGTTTTAATTCTCATTTGGTTGATTATGCTTACTAGAATTAGTCGTCAATTAGCTTTATAAAAATTAGTTGATTGAAGAGAATCAAGTAATTGTTTGCTTTCCCTAAAAAAAGAGTAATTCTCTTTTGACTTGTCATGATTATTAAAATTGTATACTTGTATGCTCAAAATTGTACAAAGTATTTGAAATCAAAGGATTTTTTTATTGAGATTGAGACTCTAAAGATCTGTGAGTAATTTAAGATAACGTTTGGAACTAGTATTGCATTTGAATTTTTGCATTTCAATTCCATAATTTGAAATTTTGAATTTAAAATGACAAGAGAAGACATGAATTTGTAATTGAACATTGTACTGAATTAGAAAATATGTCTCAAATCCAAATCTAAAATTTTAATATTTCCCAAACAAGAAATTTGAGTCATATTTAGATTTGAAATCAAAATTCCAATTCCCAAACTTGTCGAGATTAAATTTATAGCCACAAGGAGATGACATGGTATAGTAGGATAATACTCCCTCCCTTCGTCCCTAAAGAATTACACTTTACGCAAAAAACAAATAACTACTTAAATTTTTTCAATTGATTTTATTTAAAGATTGTTACAGAAATAAAAAAAATTAAACTTACATTTCTAAAAGTACATAAAAAATTCTACAAAATAAGTGACAAGAATATTTCGTTTCATCAAATAATCGATGAAAATACAAAAATAAACAAAAACTCATGTGATTTTTGAATAGTAAAAAAATGTAATTCATTATAGGAGGGATGAAGCATATCGGTTGTCAATCTTCATAAAAAGAGATGGCTAAGTACATAAAAAATTCTACAAAAAAAGAAGTGACAAAAACATTTTATTTTATCAAATAGTCGATGAAAACACAGAAATACACAAAAAGCTCATGTGATTTTTGAATAGTAAAAAAATATAATTCATTATAAGACGGATGAAGTATTTCGGTTGTCAATCTCCATAAAAAGAGATGGCTAAGATGCCTTCACCCTACACAAGATTTTAGGTAAATGTATGTTTTGTCACGAAATGGGCAAAAAAGGTGGAGAATTTCTGATTACTCCATTTGATTTTATTGATCCAAAGATATTCAAAATATACGGAATATTAAACATAGAATGAGCCAAAAAAACAAGAGACAAGAAATGTTGCCCTATTTGGCATGCAGAAGAAATCTACTCTTGAAGATGAGTTTCATAGCAGATCGAACAAACGAACTCAAGAAGATACGACGATCTCATTGTTTTTTTCTTAAAAACTTGCAAATTGCAGTTTTATTACCAACTAAGTTCCGAACAAAGCGCAAACATTTTTGAGATAAATATAAACAGAACCACGCTTTACACAATATTCCGATTCATCTGATCATCTCTTGTTTTTCCATCTGCAGAAATTTTGTCTACGCCGAAACCCACCAACTTTGGAAGCTTCGTAGGAGCGAAAACTCTTGCTTGGACTAACCTTACCCCAGCTACTTTGCTGTGAAAGTTGCTCTTTCTTGATGGATAAAGCCGAACTGAGTTGCTCCCACAGGTTCACTCCACTTTCTATTGATGGAGAGACAACGTTAACTTTTAAATAACATCTTCATAGGCAAGGAATGACCCAGAAATATTGGTAAAGTTGACGGTGGAATCATACCTTTGCTATCACCAGGCATTTTGTTTTCGTGGTTTACATCCATGCTTTCTGGCAAACATCAACAACAATTTGAGTGCAGAATGTAATGGGAGTTG
Organism: Cuscuta campestris; assembly: GCA_900332095.2. Lineage (NCBI taxonomy): Eukaryota > Viridiplantae > Streptophyta > Magnoliopsida > Solanales > Convolvulaceae > Cuscuta > Cuscuta campestris. The sequence goes on from OOIL02000559.1 coordinate 3,070,921, forward strand.
TAATAAAATTCTCCAAAAGTAAAAGGTTTGCGGGGTGTTTTGTTGTTGCATCCAAAATCAATGAATTGGTAACTACTCGCTTTTGGCTGCGAGTGTTTTCAAAAAGAACAAAAAAATATGTTCAAAACCAATAAGTAAAAGCAATATGCGGGTAGCTATTTGCTTTTTGACTTGTGAGGTTTAAGTGGACTCAGAAATGAGTTTGCTCAAGCTAATTTTCCCATGACCAAACACCAAATTGTAAAAGCTTCTTAAAATAAACGAGCGGAACTTTACTTTTTTTTTGGGAAACTCGCAACGATGTACAGCTGTAATTCTCATACACATTTCACTTTAGAAAATGAAACTAGTACCTTGAACATAAGGTATTGACTTATGATTGTTGCTAATTGAATGTTCTGGTGTGTTGCTGGTGAGACCATCACTGGCACGAGCAGAATCTTCTTTTGAAGAGTGAAACATGGTGGGTTTTAGAGCACGAACATCAACGAGGGAAGACAAATCTATCTGCATTAACAGTTCTTATTTTAGGAGCTGCACAGAATGGGAATGTTATACCAATGATATGGAGAGGGGGTTACCTCAACTGATCCATCCTCTTTGTGAAGACAATTACTAGGTAGCATTGTGCATGCACCTTCACGCGGCTTATTAGAACAAAACGGATATCCAGCAACAGGCATCAATGACACTCTACTTGATTCAGAATTGAATGATGACACTCTGCCAACCTTCAGTAAAATGGAATGTTGAAACACTTGCTTGGGACCACTAATCAAAAATACAAAAGTATATTGCGATGAAATACATGGTGAGAGGAAAGGTCAGCAGTCCAGTTGGACGATAACTCAAGCAGCCGGTATGCAATAACATCACCTTCCTACAACAAAGAGAATATCGTTTGATGCACAATAATACTGCTGATTGTAAAAGTTAAAGAATATGCAGTGCTAGAAGGCTATGTATGGAACGTTGCACAGCATTGATTGCGTTTTCTTTAAGCCTCCAGGAAAATGTTAAAGGCAGGAAATTCATCATGAACAAAAGGCAGAAATTAGAATCCAGTAATACACTCGGACTAACCTTTGGTGTATCATAGAGGGATGGAAGCTTAGCAAAGTCAATAGATCCATTACCATGTGTAAAAATTTCAGCACTTGACATTTCAGAGGAGTCATTATGAGGCTCATTGTTTTTAATTCCTTGAGAAATCTTGTTGCTTTGTTTCTGATCCTTTTTTGGGCTTATGCCATTCACAACAAAATTTTCCTGAAGCATAATTTGAAATTCAGCATCATTCACAAAACTTGAGAGGAAAATAATAGATTTTATATTTATCTTAAGGAAAAAATGAAACGATTCGAAGTATTACTAACAAACTCAGAAAAAAAATTGTACTTCCTCCATCCCAAAAACTATGTCTCTCTTCAAACATGCAAAATCCCATCGTTTTTAAAATAATTTTATTTACAAATTGGTATAGATATAAATAAAAAAATTACACCCTTCAAAACTATATCAAAAGTTCTGCAAAACAAGATGTGACAAGAATATTTTATTTTATCAAACGGTCAATAAAAAGGTGCGAAAAAACTAAAGTTATTGAGAGGCCGAAATAGTAACTGTGACAAGATTTTTGGGACGTAGGGAGTAAAAATTGGTGGCATCATAATAAGTTACTAATTGAAAATAATAGAACATTAGTTTTTTTTAATGTTTTAGCTCAATTGAGTAGGATGGAGTACTACACGAAAAATCAATTTTCTACTCAAGAATCATATCAAAAAACAAAAAATATCTTACCCCTTTATCTTGATTCTGTGTTACAGCTTGTTCTGCACCAACCAGAAAATTCTTGTGTTAGATTCTCTATGATACAGCATACTATATACCCGATGAGTTCGTCCAGTTTGCTTTTTACACAGAGACTGGGGAAAAGCATAAAGAAAAGAGAAAGTTAAAAACACACCTCTATCTTTTTGTACTAAATAAAGGTTTGGTTACATAGTTGGGTGTAATAATTGTAAAGGAGTAAGTGTAAAATAGTAAGATGATCTTTAGCTATTTGTAAGATAAGGGAAGTGGACAAACACATTGGGACAAACCAAAAAGGAAAAGTGGACAAACTTATCGGGACGGAGGGAGTTTATACATTCTTCATCTTACTACATACAACGCTAGGATGCGTTTATGAACAGTATTCCCGCCCATTTGATAAGCTACAGTAGCCGCTGGTGATTTGGACCGCACATTCGGATAAGAAAGAATAATAAGAGGGCTTCTGCCGTCCAATTCCAATCAGCACCGCCGTAGCGAGAGAGAGAAACGAATAAGAAGGGGGCTTCCGCCGTCCAATTCCAATTGGCACTTTGCCGTAGCGAGAGAGAGAGAGAGAGACGGACAAATAGAGAGAGAGCACCGCCGCAGGTAAGTAGCTCGCCGGAATTTTTTTTCTTTCTAATTTTGAGTTTTCGACCGAGATGCTTTTACAATTTCTTCATTTTCTTACCAATTTCTTTTGTTGCTAGATTGAGATTTTCATATTTTGGGTATAAAACTTCAGATCCTGATTTTTGGGTTCCAGATTGGAACAAGGTTGGAGACACAATGGAGACCTAGAAATGGCGAGTCACGACCATGGACAGCAGACAACCATTAATGGAGAGCGGAATTTTCATCAAAGGTTTCTCGCTACGGACAGCAGACAACACATTTCATCTTGGACAACAGATTTCACCATGGACAGCAGACAACATATTTCATCACCCAGAATTTTTTATTTTTACCGTCGAAAAAAGGTTTTTACTTTTCTCTTCTTAACAACTCCTGTTGTAGGAGGAGGCTTGAGAGTGAGGTTCTTTGATTTTTTATGTATATGTGGTTATGATTTACATTTTACACTAAAATTTTTAATAACTGGATAATATGCTACATGAAATTGGTCTTACTTTTTTGTGTGTTCTTGATGCTATCATGTAATGGAGGATGTTCAAGCTATTTTGTCTCAATTTTTTTCTTTTCTTGAAATTGGAGGATTATGTCTCTACTGCAAGCTTCTTTCATAGCACAATGCATCTCAGGTAAACCTCTAGCATCAATTTCCAAAACACTATGTATTAGAGTAGTCATTGAAAATACTCCACTGGCTCTTAAGTTGCAACCTCTTAGTATGCTGCTAAATTAGAATTCATACTGTTTCCATAGCCAAACAGGATATTCCCCTCCGCTAACTTTGAAGATCACTGTAGCCACGATTATAAGCATCTATTGTTTTTAGAGCATTAAGGCTGAATTTTCTTTGATGACTCCATTGTGAGCTTTTTATTTATTTTACTTATACCATTTTTCTTATTGTGCTTTGAAGGTAGGTGGTTGGCGGAATCAGAATTCTTTTTTACTTGGAAGGATAATAGTGTTTGTCTCATGCTCCAGATAATGGTAAAACACAATTTAATTCGTTTCATCTATTTGAAATAAGTTTTATGTTTTTTTGTTAATTTTAAATTTTGTTTGGAAAGCAAAGAATTTTTTAGATTAGTGGACTTAATATATGGTTTATATGGCAAACTATCATGTTTGTGTACTATTATTATGAATCTTGCATGTCGAGGGTAGTATTTTCTGATTAAGGGTGAAATTTTCATATGCCCTGTTCAAAACAGGTTTGTATCTGGTGTTGAAGCCTCAAATAGACTCTACTCTGCATCTGGTGTTGAGGCTTTATGGTGGAATTATCGAGCCTTCTTTGATGGCATTGGCTAGGAAGTACAACGCTGATGAGAAAACTATTTGCCACAAGTATGTTCTCAATTCCTCATCATCAATATGTTCGCTTATTAATTATCTTTCACTGAATATACTTCTCTTTTTAAATTCCACTTCGAGTTCTCGAGATTGGGATTTCTCAACTCTCAGTTCATCCTAACTGCTGCCCGTTGCTTTAACGTAGTGTAAGGGATGATGCCCAAAGAAAGGCCGGATATGAGCCGTGCTCTCTTTGTTTGTCATTCGCCAGAGTCAACCGTAAGCTTCTTCTAGATATCTCTTTTGTTTATTTTAGGCAACTCCCTTTTTGAACCACACAAAATAAGGTTTTGTTTTAACCTTTAAAACCGAATAATTGGAACGTACACAAGGTCTAGGGTTCTTGCGCTAGCCATTCCTTTCGTTGAAGCAGTAGCTTAACCCGAGCCGTTGAGTTTTAATTTTGTCTAATGATTGTGCAGCTACAGGCAGAGGCGAAGTCAACAGGGGTGGGTAACACCTATTCTTGCAATGATGCTTCCCTCTAGCGGGATTCTTGAGGTATTTTTTTTATGTTTGTTTTGGTTTTCTTCCAGAGGGTAACACCTGTTCTTGCATACTCCTTTGCTGCACATGGTTTAGTTTTAATTTATTTTCACAACCGTAAGAACCTCTATAGCTAACTCCATGTTTGGTAAACTCAAATGGGGCTGTTTTAGGTATATACATAATCATTTTATTTGACATTCATATGTGTACATGGTGTAAAATTTTGTAAAATATTTGTTGGCATCATGGAGCTTTGAAATAATTTCTCTTCACTTTTTTGGTGAAAAGAAGAGAAAGGAGATTGCATGTTATGTAAGTATAGTCCATATTTTTTTTCTTTAAGTTTATGTGAAGCACTATTTATGATTAACTATTCTAGGATGCAGTGATGAACAAAGAAAACAATGCTACTATGTGCACCATTTCTGTTCAATTATTAAGAAACTTTTTGTCTGTGTTTTTTTAATGGGGTCTGCAACCACAAGAATAACTTTAGCTCTATTAATATTCAAAATATCTTTCCTGCTCAAAAAAAAAATATTCAAAATATCTTTCAATGGTGATGATTGGAACATGAAACCAAGATTATTACAGAAGAAGTTAACTATTTGTTTAGCTTTGATGATTATTATTCTATAGTTTAGCACTATCTCTTTAACTTTTAGCTTCCAACAAATAATGAACTTGGCACATTAGCTATTCTTTTGCCAACTATGCTTGCAGAAATCATTTGGAAACTCAAAGCGGACTTCATTGGTCATGCATTGGTTTGGGCATTTTTATTTTAACAAATATGAATCGTAAGAGGTTTGGTTGCTTTCTTCATTACTCTGTCAAAGGGGATAAATCAGTAAAGTTGCTAATAAATCTTTTCTATAGCTAAGAAATTTATAAGGACCTGGAAACAAATTATTTTCTTCAAACAAAAAGAGGTTTCAAATGATGTTATAATCTTAGATTTTTCATGTTTGAAACATTCACAAATTATTTACAAATGCTATTATTGTTTAATGTGTATATACTATGCATAATAGGAAACAGGAGGGAGAATACTATATAACAAAAGTTGGCACTTAAAAGTGTTATCTACAAATGAGTGCTTGAATCTACACAGTATGTTTAACATTTTGATCAATTTGGTTCAGTTGGTTTGTGTGCAGTGCCAAATAAATTTTGGTTTTTCGGTTTTGAACCAAAATCGTCCGATACCATGTCAGGTAAGAAAGGGTTGTGATTGGTTCTAAAATCTTATTTTTATTGTTGAAAAGGCAAGGATGAGTTTTGCTGTTGAAACTAGATCCAAGGAAAATCATTTAAATTAATATTGAAAGAATGAAAGAACTATGAAAGCTAAATTCTTAGGTTGCATATCAGTCACAAAACTTTAATGTAGTCACTATCTCTATAAGAAATAATAGTAGGAAGACTAATTATTTAAATAACAAATCATAAGTTTTGAATCTTCATTAACCTACATGTTTTATTTTGGTGCAGATGATATTGGCTGACAAAGGCAAATAGAAGTGGAGGATAACAAACATTAAGAAATATCATTGGATTAGTCGGATCGGCGGAGCAGAGAAGGGAAGCTTAACAATGTCAAAGCAAGGGTGCCGAGGTTCCGCCGGGAAATGTGTCGACAAAAACGGTGGGCGAAGAATCTGTATATCATTTCAGTGAAGGGAATCAAGAGTTGCCTCAATAGGTTGCCGTCTGCTTGCGTCGGAGACATGGTTATGGCCACAGTGAAAAAGGGGAAACCCGATCTCCGTAAGAAGGTCATGCTCGCCGTCATTGTTCGCCAGCGCAAACCCTTCCGTCAAAAGGATGGAGTCTTCATGTTCTTCGAAGACAATGCTGGGGTCATAGTGAATCCCAAGGGAGAAATGAGAGAAAGTGCCATTACGGGCCCTATTGGGAAGGAATGTGCTGATCTTTGACCTATGATTGCCAGTGCTATAAATGATATCATTTAGATGCGATTGTTATCTTACAAGTGGTTTATTTTTGTGTTATGAAACTCAGAATGTTGCAGTTGTGCCTTTAGCACTGCTTGATTTGCTTTGTTATCAAGGTTTATGTGAAACTCAAAAAAAAAAGAAAAAGAAATCACATTGGTGAGAATTGTGATTTAAATATATACATGTTTAGTGTGGGGGACATGTTTGTTTCTTAAATTATTATTATTGTGCATCGTGAGAGTTAGTGTCACTTGGTAATAGCTTTGCTTTATGTTATCATTTGGGAGCATGTGGTTTGATTTTTATCACCAGCCGTGTCTACTTTGTTCCGGCTTGGACAAGATGAAGAAAGTGAGCTTTCATGATAAACATGTATTTCATTCACATTTTTTAATATTTGATTATATGTTATTATTATAATTTAATTTTATTATTTTCTTTCATCAATACATTTCCTAACTATATAATTTATAATTAGACCGTGCAACGCACGGGTACGAGTCTAGTTCATTCCAAAAACAGACCAGGTCATGCTACAGTAATAGATAGTGCTGATGCCTCTAAACCAGTAAATGCAAGAGAGCAACAAAGATAATGCATATCAGCCTATCTGTGTAAACTGTAAACTGAGAGAGAGAGAGAGAGAGAGAGAGAGAGAGAGCAAGACCTTTCCCTGAAAGCTCAGAGCATACATGTTCTGGCCTTACTTCAACAGGAACAGCCTGACCATTGATATTAGTATTCTTAACAGACTCATCACAGGAGATACTTTTGGAACTTGCATGTGCATGGTTTCTGTCTTTAGCCATATCCTTGCCAAGCAACCCCTTCCAATATAACTGAAAAAACAGTGTGACAAGTTTGCTCATGTAAATGGGGAACTACCTGATAAATTTTATATTGAATTGTATTACTCACAAGTCCTTTGGGTTGACCATGTCTTAAAATTTCAGCACTTGACAGTTCAGAGGATTCATTATGGGGCTCATTAATTTCAATTCCTTGAGAAATCTTTTTGCTTAGTTTCTGATCCTTTTTGGGGCTTACGCCATTCACAGCAAATTTATCCTGAAGCAAAACTTGGAATTCAGCATCATTCACGAAACTTGATAGAAAATAATAATTTTAGTATTTCTCTCTAGGAAAAAATAAAACAATAAGTATTGCTAACAAACTCAGCTAAAAAATTTTGTTAAAATTAGTGGCATAATAATAAGTTAACAACAACCAAGCCTTATCCCACATTGTGCCCTATCAAGAACCATATCTGCAACGAGATCATTCATGAGAAGGTCTACTTTGACCACTTCGTGCCAAGTCTTCTTAGGTCTACCTCTTCCTCTAGCCACATGTGTACTCACCATTTGATCAACCATCCTCACCTGATGCTCTATGGGTCTTCTCTCTACATGTCCAAACTACCTTAGACCGGCTTCCACCATCTTCTCTATTATAGGTGTCACTCCAATTTTAGCACTCATATCTTCATTCCTTATTTTATCCATACGTTTATGACCGCTCATCCATCAAAGCATCTCCATTTCAGTCACACTAACCCTGTGTTCATGTTTGCCCTTTGCTACCCAACACAACACTCTGTTCAATACAATATAGCTAGTCTAATTGCGGTACGGCAAAACTTTCCCTTGAGTTCGAAAGATACTTTTTTGTCACATATAAAGCCCAAAGCATTCCGCCATTCTGACCAACTTGCTTGAATCACGTGGTTTACATTATCCTCTATTTCTCCTTTGTCTTAAGTGATACACCCAAGATACTTAAATCTCTTCACTTATGGTACAGTATTTTCTCCAACTTTCACCTCAATGCTAGTATTTCAACTTCTGTTGCTAAACTTGCACTCCATATACTCTGTTTTAATGCGACTAATACGCAAGCCATGCAACTCCAAAACCTGTCTCCATGAATCCAACTTCCCATTTAAATCCTCTCATGATTCGCCCATAAAGATGATGTCATCGGCAAAAAGCATACACCATGAAACGGGTTCTTGGATATGCTCGGTAAGCACTTCCAAGACTAGTGTAAAAAGATATGGGCTTAGCGATGACTAATTACTAATCGCAAAAATAGAACGACAGGTATTTTTTTTAATGTTTTAGCTCAACTACGATGGAGTTTGCAAAATCAATGCTTTACTCAAGAATCAGATCAAAAAACAAAAATATCTTACCCCTTTATCTTGATTCTGTGCTACAGCTTGTTCTGCACCAACCAGAAAAAATCTTGTGTTAGATTCTCTATGTTACAACATACTATATATTCACTGATAGACTAAGGAAAAGCAAAAAAAAAAGTTACGAACATGCCTCTATCTTTTTGTACTAAATGAAGGGTTGGTTACCTAGGTTGGGTGTAGTAAATAAAGTATTAAGGGTAAAATAGTAAGCTTGTCTTTAGTAATTTGTGAAATAAGGGAAGTGGTCAAACTCATTGGGACAACCCAAAAAAGAAAAGTGGACAAACTCATCGGGATGGAGGGAGTATATACATTGATTCCAAAAACAGACCAGGTCATGCTAGTGATGCTACAGGAATAGATAATACTCATACCTCTAAACCGGTACATGCTAGAGAGTAACAAAGATAATGCATATCAGCCTATCTGTGTAAACTGTAAACGTAGAGAGAGAGAGAGAGAGACCTATCCCAGAAAGCTCAGAGCATATATGTTCTGGCCTTACTTCAACAGGAACAGCCTCACCATTGATATTACTATTCTTAACAGGCTCATCACATGAGAGACTTTTGGAACTTGCATGTGCATGGTTGCTTATGTCTTTAGCCATATCCTTGCAAAGCAACCCCTTCCAATATAACTGAAAAAAATGGTGTGACAAGTTTGCTCATGTATAAATGGGAACTACGTAACAAATTTTATATTGAATTGTAATACTCACGAGTCCCTTGGGTTGACCAGGGGTTTCTTCTATTTCAGCTCCGGCTCGCCTCGGCGCCCAAGATTTCTAGATATTCATGAAAGGAGCTTTAACTTAACAGATAGTATGTAATAAAAACAAAAGCTTTATGCATTTGCATTTTACTGAAACATCATTGTTGTTGGCTTACATTCTTTTGTCTTTGATCACTATCTCGTTCCTTCTTCCATTTCCGCTGCAAATTCAGGTTATGAGATTTCAATGGTCCAGGCTATAAGTTGCCAAAGGTCCATGTCCACCATAATGGGAAACTTTGTGCATATTCAATCACTTACAGGCCCTTTTTGTAGCCTAGCAGCCCCTTCTTTAACAGATTGCATCCCCTTTGAATTGCTCTATACAATCAAGAGCAGATGTTGAGAACAATTTCTTAAAAGTGAAGTCCATTGTTTGTGTATTATTATGCAAACAAGTACCTCTAATTGAGAGTTGTCATTTTCTTTTAGAATTTTAATCATTTGCCGAATCAACCGCCTCTTGGTGTATTGTCGCCTCGAACTCCTGCTAGGACCCTGATGAAATCAAGTATACACTTTCACAAGCAATAACAATTTAAAACAAGGTTGAGATAAAATCACATTAAGAGATACTACGTACTAATGATTGGTGAGAGAAAAGCACACTTCAATGGAAAATATGATGCTCCTAAAATGTACTTATGAATGTCATTTGAAGGCAAGTTACCCTTAAATTCCCTTATACAAGCTACATAACAACAGTTCAAAGTATTTAATGTGTGGTGAGCTATTGCAAATACAGTTTTCCATACAGTATCTTGGAAAGAAATATGTAACAAAAACTGACAAAGCAAAAGGTCTCAAAAGATTAGCTTCAATAAAATCTTAAGATCTGATTAGAAATACCTTTTTTCTTTCCTCTGGCTTTCCTGTGACAGCGAAATGATCTTTCCCAGATTCAAGAATCTGATCATTTCTAAGGTAACAACAAGAGACAATTACTGTATGCCAGCGTGCACTTGGATATCACAAGATTATTTCAAGAATATAAGCAACGTAGGAGGGACAGGGTTGGGTTCTTGGGGAGTTAACAAGATACAAGAAAGTAAGAGCTGTATATATGAGTTGCCTCTTTTTTCCATTGCAATTTAAATTCAATGCAAGAATCAAATTGGGGAAATGTTTCAAAAACGTGGTGTCAATATGAATAAAAAAATACAATAAGATGGTGGGAAAACAAATAAAATCACAATTTAAACAAGGATCAAACACATAAGTCCACATAAGATTTAGGCTAACGAGCGACAACACATACTTAGTAATGTCAGGCATAGTGAAATTGTTTTCACTCATTTCAACAGTTTCTCTATTACTTTCAGCCTTATTCATCTCACGTGGTCCAGATACTTTTTGTTGATTTTTACTACTTTTCTTGACTGTCAGATTTTGTTTAGATTCCTTGGTTAGCTCTGGTTGATCATCCATGTTACACCCCTCTGCAACTTGATGACACTTTTTCTTCTTTCTGTATTCACAAAGATCATTAATTCTCATTAGTTCCAACTATACAGGAGGCATAATTGAGAAAGAAAAGAAAAACATAACAAAATGAATTCCGACGTGGAGAATATGGTTCATACTTTGGGCTATGAAGCTTCCCTGATGACTTCCTTTTCTTGGAGACCGGAATTCCATCATACGAGTCGCAATCATCCACCTGGTCTCTCCCCCCCTTTTCAGGTTCATGCACCTCATAGCCTCTAGTTTCAATGTCAAATACTTCACGTGGTAGAGCCATAGCCTCCAGTTTGGTTTTTGCAGTTACTTTCTCAACAATTTGGTAATCATCCACACAATTAGATGCATCACATTGAATAGCCAATGAGCCTCCCTTCTTCTTCACACTAACATAATACAGAGGCTATGTTAGAGACCTCACAGTTCACACAAAATTACTATAAAAGCATAAAAAATTACCTGATCACATCTTTATCTTTGAAGAAACAAGTTGACTCAAAAGGTGGTAAGATAAATCCATCCATCTGCGTGCAATTAAGAACAAAACAAATGCAATTTAAATCTAATTTCAGAATCAGTAAAATCTATTAAATATTCCTAAAACCAGACATTTTTATGAACTTCTCTTCATCATCACTCACTGGCAGCCCCATTAACACATTTTCAAATATTTACTGTTTTTTCCTTCTATGTTTTACCAAAAATTCAAAAGAGCACATGTTAACAATGTGTTAGCTTTAGTTAGATGATAAACTGAATAAAAAGGACACATTAAACTGTTTATGAAGTTTTGGATAGAAAATACAGCAATGCATCAAGGATTTAAGACTGCACATCTTGACCCCTACACCCCAACAGAGTTGGGTTGTTTTGTTGATCTAAAAAAAGTGTGGAGCCAATGTAAGAAAAAAATAAGCACGTGGATTTTTTTGGGTACGACGTTTATCAATGGTGTTGAGTAAATTTGAAAACAACAAAGTTGAATGCTGCCATTAGATATAGCTTTTTCAAAACATTAAAGCTAAACACTCAAACTGTTGCCAAACAGGCACATAATCGAAAAACATATTAGCCTGCATTTCCAGATAATCAATAAAAGTAACAAAAATCATCTCCATCAGTCAGATTGGGTAACATTAAGGCACGGTAGCCCATGAAAATTGCGAGAAAAATGTACCGAAAGGAGGAGGCCATGGGAGCAGGAACTATGCAGTTGGAAGTTGTGGAGAAGATAAGAAGAGAGGTCAGAGATGATTCTGTGATGCTTAGGGTTGATGAGAAGCCAGCTTCTGTCCAGACCCTCTGATTTCTGGGAGGCATTGAGGATGCCCTCGTCCTCAAACACCACTTTGATCCTTAAACCTTCCTCCATATCTATCGGTGCTTGCAGATCACCAATTGCTTCAGTTCACCCTCATCAAGCTTCAACCTGGAACTTTCAGCTCCGGCGTAATTGTGGAAACCCTCGGACACTCGGAGGTGCGCTGGTTTGAATTTCAGCAGTTCATTGTAGCAACCGATAAGTGAATTAAGGGGACTTCTTTTTTAACACTAACAACTGTAAAAAAATTGCTGCTCAATGGGGTGTTGCTGTATCCACCTATATTATGTCTATATCCACTTCATTTATGTGTAAATGGATAATTACACAGAAAGAATATTACGAGTAGATGTTAGCCAATTTTTAAGCGCAAATTTGTTCATTTTTTATAAATAGAGTGAATATGGTCATAATAAGAGTAGACATATCAACACCCATTATAGGTGGATATAGTTCAAGGGAGAGTGTAAAACAAGTGCTAAAATATAATATAGGGTAAAATACAATTGGCAACCTGTATTTTTACAGGTTGATTGTAGATTGGGAAAAGAATAAAAATGTATAATGGAGTATATTATACTCTCTCCAGTCCTAAAAACATGAGAGCTATTGATTTTTAAGATATTTAAGAGAAGTATATTTTGGTATTAATTTTTCAAAAAAAAATCTTTTATGTGAAAGGTAAAAGTAGAATTTGATGAATAGATTATTAGTAAAAAAGAGTATGATGTGATAAGTAGAGTATGAAAAAATAAGGAGTAAAAGTGACTTTTATATAGAAATAAGAAATATTTTTTGGGACGGATGAAAAAGAAAAGAGAAAGGTTTTTGGAGACGGAGGAAGTACAAAGAATTATTGGAGTAAGTATAAAAAAGTGGAAGTATAAAATACTATTAATAGTGTAAAATAAAATTTGCACTACCAACTTTTACACTACACATTGGAGATGCTCTAACCATGTAGAGTTATTAGCCCTATTGGAGATCATACATATGACTTCTCATATGGGGAGTCGAACATGTGACTTCTCATATGAGAATAATTACGGAGTATGTTTTTAGGTCTCGTTGGGTACACGGAATTTACGGAATTGAAATTAAATTGAAAATTGAAATTTTATGATTTTGATTTCGATGGGATTGAGTTCTCCAATTCCAATTCGTTTTTGGCACTACTAATTCCAAATCCATATATTTTTGTACTACCAAACAGTAAAATTTGAATTGTTGTTTCTAATTACAATTTCATGGGTTAAATTCTGTATATCAAACAGAACTTTAATGTGCATGTGTTAAATTTTTAATATTATTGATCTATAGTGTAATATATATTCATTTGTTCCCATATGACGATAAATATGTGTTTTGTGTGTATGTGTTGAAATTTTTGCACTTCCCATATGTGCAAAGTGTAACAAAAAATGATACTCCAGTACTATAGAACCTTGAACCGACGAATAAGACAAAGTAGTGTTCATTCTCGGAATACACCATGCGGTAGCACTACCGTGTGATGGATTAGAGATTTTTCCTAATCCAATATTATTTGAACAGTACAAGAAAGCTCAATTTTATCTGGCCTAAGATATAAATCGGGTTAATTATTCAAGACAGAACCAGAGATATATGGACAGAAGAATATATTTGAAGTGATGTGGAGACATTTGGCGGGACCCGTGGAACACTATCACATGGAAACCACATGCCGCACATGGGCTTCACATGGACAATGTCTCCTCTTGTCTCCATCAATTATTTCCTTCTCCTCTTTAAATGCATGCTACGAAGGAGGGAAGAGGGGGGCCAATTTCCTATTAGTTCTACTACTCCGTATTATTCTTCATTCTTCTCCTTCTCTTAGCATGGAGCTCCATTAATGGCTACAAGCTCCTACACTGATGTATATGTAAATTCCCCTGAGATTAATAAAAGTTCCTCCCCTTTGGCATGGCACCGCCTAAAAAGGCCCGTGGTTTTCTCCCAATTTGGGTTTCCACGTATAAATACTTTCTCTCCGCTTTATTTATTTATTTAATTTCCGGATTTCGCTATTCGGTGCGGTGCCGACCCGGTACCGATTTCATCGGGTGGGCGCCCCGAAAAAGCGGTTTCCATCACCGTGTGATTGTTGTGATTGTTGTGAATTGCAAATTGACTTATGTACAAGTTTGATTGATGGATATATCTGAATTGACTATATTCATTATCAAAATAACAAAGACGCTTTTAAATATGAAAAAATGAATGTTTGAATAGATATATTTGACTATTTGTTTTTAGTTGTAATAGTTGCAACACTCTAATCCGTTTAGATCTACAGCCACTTTTAAGTTTTAAACAAAAGTATTAACTTCGTAATATCACAATTTAAAACATTTAAGACTTTAGCTAAATAAATTAATTGTGCAAAATATTTTGGAATAACATCGGAGTACATTTTTTTAGAGCAGTACGGAAGCAATTGAAATTACAACAGTACGGTCAACTCATAATTCAACATATTATAAAATCATTTACTAAAATAGTAACTTTATGCACGTCCACACATTGCCCCGTCTTAGTAGCCTCCAAGATGAGCTTCACATTTATTCTCTTATTATATACGGAGTATCTACTATTAAAAATATAAATCACCCTAAATATGAATAAAAATAGGAAGTATATCAAATAGGAGCAATTTATGTTTTTTTCAAATTAGAAGTTTACATTGTACTGGGTAACAATATAACATTATATGAACATTTCACAATACTTTTTAGTACTCCCTCTGTCCCTGAGTATATTTGTCCACTTTTGATCTTTTTTGGTCAAAATTAGTAAACTTTGACTTCAAATTAAATAAAAATGATATTAGAAATTGATACAAAAAGAGTTTTATTAGATTTATTATATTACCTCCGTCCCAAAGTATTTGCCCACTTTCATTTTTACACAACATCCAATACACTTCTTTAATCCATTTTATCTTGTAATTTGTATATTAAAAAATTATAGAAATTATATATTAATAATCTATATGTTAAGACAAATCAAACAAGATGATACATGACTATATTTAGACTTACACATTGAGAGAATTTGATGAGTCAAAGTGCTTAGATGAAAATTACAAAAGTCAAAACTAGACGAATATTCCGGGACGGAGGGAGTATCAAATATTTTCAAAATATTATTTTATTTAATTAAAATACAATATATATTTTATTCAATTATAGGTCAAAGGTTGAAAACGGTTGACCAAAAAAAGTCAAAACTGGACAAATTTTCAGGGACAAAGGTAGTAATATATAGGCATGATTGGCACTATATATGTATTTTAACTCCTATTTCAAAAATAAAAAAATAAATTTCTATTCTGATATATTTTTAAAATTTTACTCCTACATTAGTCTTTTTCCCTATTACAAACAAATCAAAGTCCAATGTTGACTCTAAAACCACCTTTTCTGTTAATAAGGTAACTTTTCCAAGGGAATTACGGGTGAATTCATCCGATTACGTAATACTCCCTCAGTCACATTTTATAACGCCTGTTTCGGTTTACGATGTTTGACTGAAATTATTTTCAAATCCTTTTATATGACAAATGGTATAGAGTTAAAAATTAAAAATTACATATCAAAATACTACATTAAAAGATCCACAAAACTAGTAGTGACAATAATATTTTATTTTATCAAATTACTAACGAAAATAAAGAAAGAAAGTGAATGAAACTTAGGGCTGTTCACATTTAGCTCCGGACCGAAAAACCGACCGAACCGGACCGATAGGTCCAGACCGAACCCGGACCGAATGGATTTCGGGTCAGTCTTCGGTCCAGAAAATTTTGGCATTCGGGTTTCGGTCCGGTCCGGTCCAAACCCGAAATGATTTAGGTCCAGACCGATTGGACCGGTTGGACCTAATGACCTACTGGACCTAAAAGACCTAAATACTAAAACTCTACTTTTTAAATTTCGTATTACACTTTGATGCTCTATTTTAATAAATATTTTAATTTATTTAATTTAAAGTGTTTTTTATTAACTAATTTTAAAAAAATCTTTAAAAAAAACATTTCATATTTGTTTTTATGGTTCTACATTGTGTATCCATTTTAAGGCTACCTATTTTTTTTATTCTTTTTCTATTTGAATAGTACAAAGTAAAAAGTCTAAAATATATTTAATTGATCTAAATAATTAAAACATTTCATATTGTGTATCCATTTTAAGGCTACCTATTTTTTTTATTCTTTTTCTATTTGAATAGTACAAAGTAAAAAGTCTAAAATATATTTAATTGATCTAAATAATTAAAAAAAATATAATTTTTTCGGTCCAATCGGTCCGGACCGGTTCGGTCCTAAATATTTTGGTCCGGTCCGGTCCAAACCCGAATGGATTTAGGTCCGGTCTTCGGTCCTAGAATTTACTCATTTCGGTCTTCGGTCCGGTCCGGGTCGGTCCGGTTCGGTCCGGTCTTGGACCGATGAACAGCCCTAATGAAACTTGACCCTGTGAATAGTGAACATACATTATAATTTGGGACGGAGGGAGTATCCATTATAGGCGACAATAGTCTCCAAGAAAACATTACACTTTCAAGCAAATCCCCATGAAAAACTAGAAACATCACAAAGATATCCACTTAAAATTTAGTCTCGGTCATGTTTTCTTAAACTTATTCTTATTATTTTTTTCTTATTGGAATCATTTCAGTTCAAATCAAATCAGACCAGATTAGAAAATAGCTTTAAGTATAACTACATCTAAATCGAATCAGACCAAGATTAGAACGTATTCCAATCAAAACAGAGTCATTCTAATCAGGTGAAGAGAACATGGCCTAAACTAGACAGAGAGTATTTGAACACAAATATCATAAAAATGTATTAAATCAAAACCTTTTAATGTCATAAAAATGTATCAAATCAAAACTATTTAATGTCAAAAAATCGAATGCATTGTTGATGACAGACAAAGCAGCAGAGTGAGCTAAAAGAACAAAAACCCAATCCATCATTACACACGGAATGATCATAGTAAGTATCTGAAACTGAAATATAACAAAGTAGCATTGAATAAGTCTCATAGCCAACGCGAAATAACTTAAATAAAAAGAAATCCATACACCGGTTCCTAGAAACTCTGCAAAACTTCGTTCAAACCTCATAACCTGTAAGATAACATATTGTAAGAACAGGTTAATTATTATTGCAGTATATATAATACTCCGTAGCATACTAAAAACTTGACCAATTATTAGTGAAGAGAAAATACACAAAAAAATCCAAGCAATACTAGGGGAACCCCACTTGTGACACAGACCAACATAAAAAATGCCAAGGTGACACCATAGACGACACCATCTGTGAATTTGTACACATACGGATGATAATCGTCTCTGAAACAAATTCACAGACTGTTGTCAACAGTGGTGTCAACTGTGGTGGGTTCCTCACATGACTCGACAAACATAGACACCCATTGTGTCTGTGATTGACTTTGGTGTTAACAATGGTGTCAAAAGCAGAGTAAAACAGTAGAGCCGTGTACCTTAACGCCTTTGTGTTTTCCCGATAGAACGCTTTCCAGAAAACAAGTGCTTTGGTCTCAGATTAGGAATGGTGCGATCAGCTTCTCCGCGGCGAGCATCCTTGTTCCTCTTCTTTGAAGATTTCTTGGCCAAAATAATGGCCTTGCGCTTCTGTTCAGAGTCTTTGAAGCCCTCCCCAGGAACCACTTCACCTGGAGGCCTGGACTTTGACCTAGACCTGGATCTAGATGACACCCTCAACTTCTTCTTGGGAGTCTCCTCATCACCATCCACATCCATTGAGTCATCTTTCCCAACAACGGACCTTTCCCTTTTTCGGCCCCTTGACTGACTGCGAGCCCTGTTGACCGCAAGGGTAGGATCAAGTCCAAGGTTAGACAACTGCCTTCCCATTCTCTCCGTGGTGAACTTTTTGTCCTTGTCGAATTTCCTTGGCACTATTGGTCGACTCTCTGCCGTACTCTTTTTGATCCGATGTTGTTGGATCAGCACACTCTTCTTTCTCCTGATCTCAGCCAACGCAGCTTTTTCTTCGGGTGTCAGCTCGGGCCCACCATCCATCTCCAAATCACCATCACCTTCTTCTTGCTCTTGCAGAAGCCCTTCTTCTTTCTCCAATTCCTCCAGCCTTTGCAGGAGATCAGGATCGATGAAGTCATACACGTTGTGTCCATCAAGAATCTCTGGCATTATATCATCCTTCCAGGACTCGTCAGCCAAGATGTAGTGCTTGCTCAGTTTAGCAGAGTACACACCTGCACCTCCATTCTCAGCCTCAAGATCCCTTTCAAGCTTTCTCTTCTCTTTCTCTGCAACTTCCTCTGCTTCCCTTGCTCTGGCTTCCAGCACTGACGTGGGTATACACGGAGGCCTTTCTTTCTGGTCACGAGGTTTTGGGATCGCAACATGGAAACGGTTTAGGCAGTCGTTTAGCTTCTTTGATTTCATCTTGACTTCAACCCTTTGGTTCAACAGCCTCTCACAAGCAGCATTCTTCACCGAAATCACGCCTTCTTCGGTCAAAGCGCTCATAGTCAAAAGCACTCCTTGATCATATGTGGGCTCCCCGCCTTGTCCGATCACAGTCTTCATAGCTTCTTCCTTCATCTGCATGACCAACCTCTTGTCTTCCTCAGATATCCCATCCAAAGGCTGCAAATCAGTTTTGTTGCAAACTATGACCAAGGGTTTGTTCAAGAAGAGGGACTTTATGCTGTGGAACAAAGCAGCTTGCTGTTCAATAGTGTAACCGCAAGATCCAGAAATGTCGATGAAAAACAAAATGGCAGCTCTCAGATGAGCCAAAGCCGTAATACTGCACATTTCAATGATATTGCGATCTTCAAAGGGCCTGTCCAATATTCCTGGAGTGTCAATGACTTGATACCTCAGGTACTTGTAGTCAGTGTGACCCACAAACAAGGACTTCGTGGTGAAAGCATATGGTTGCACATCCACATCTGCTCTTGTGATCTTGTTAATGAAAGAGCTCTTGCCAACATTCGGGTACCCACAAATCAAGAGTGTCCTTGTGTTTGGATCAATCGAAGGCAATCTCGACATGTGCTGCCTGATCTGCTCAAGATAAGCTAGACTGGGTGTGATTCGCTTTAGCACAGTACACATGCGTCCCAGAGCAGCAATCTTCAAAGACTTGCAACGGTACAGTGAATCACCATACTTCAACATCTTCAAGTAATCCTTTGCAATTTTAGAAATCAGATTCCTTGCAGTGTTTATTTGGCCAAGGGCAAGCTTGTAATGGTCTTTGTTATAGAGGACATGGAGCAGGTCCCCATAGAAAGGATGGATATCATCAAGCCTGGGGAACTCAGTGATGATGGTGGAAAGCTTTTCATGGAAATTCGTTTGTGTATATTTAACTTTGCGCATATAAAACTGACGGATGCGGGATATTGCATAGCCCTTGTGAACAACAGTGGGTGTCTGCCTCTGCGTGCGAGAGAGAATGATATCCACAAAATCCTTCCCATTGGGAACAATGGTGATCTTCTTAAAGTTATACTGCACCATATCTTATGACCTGATCTGATCCTTCCTCTGCATGAATGGAAACAGCACAAAAAATGAGGAGCATCTACAGATCAATCTATAAAATAACAAATTACAATAAAAAGGTGGTTACTTGTTTCATGAAAGATACAAATAATCAAAATATAGAACGGGTAATAAAAACATATTAAGATAAAAAGCTACCAGAAACAGAGTTCTTAAAATAATAGAAAATATTGAAAATAAATTACATACTACCTCCATCGCAGAGTATTTGTCCAATTTTACATTTTTTAGTCAAATTGGATAAACTTTGATCATCAATAAAATTATAATTATACTGCACTCACTCTGTCCCAAAAACAGTTTCTTATTGAGGTGACTCGAACTCAAGACCTCCTACAAGAGGAGAGTCTTAAATGGGGATTGTTAACCAACTTTGACCATTCCAACTTGTCAAGAATCATTAGATAAGTAAAAAGCAAGGTTGACATTCTTAAGAAGGTACCACACTGGATGCGTTTCAAATACGAATTAAATGAAAATTTTGAAAAAAACAAGCAAATTATACCACACTTTTAAAAACAATATAGGGAGGACAGAAGTTTTACATGGGAATAATAATATGAATACATGTACTATAAGCAATTTAACTAAAAGAAGGATGCTTCTAATAAATGGGAAAAAACTAGAAAATATAAAGGAATACACAAATTTCAGAAATTATAATGCTTATGTTTCTTTAACCGGTAAACAAATTACTATGTTTATGTTAGATGTGGACTTAAGAAACATAAGGATTCTATAGTGAACAAACCGACCGAACCGAATTAAAGCGAGAACTGAACAAACCGAACCGAGTAAAAACCGATCGGGTTCGGTCGGTTTGAAAAAAACCAAATTTTTCAATCTAAAAACCTTCTGCCTACTGCTGCATATATGAAGCATTTCTCAAAATTTTTAAGTAATAGCAAAAAAATCTGTCCACAAACATAAAAGGCTTAAACATAAAACATGGATCAAACATGGCTGGGTTTTTTTCCTCAAATTACACACTTAAATCAATCACCATCTAACAAATTAAAGACTACTTCGTATAATATTAACAGCTCCTTGGGATTGTTGCTGCTGCTGCTCGGGAATGGGGATGACGACAAGCTCCATACTGATGCGGCAATGAGCTGTGATGATCGTCGGCCATGGCCCTTGGGTAGTAATGCATCTAAAAGAATAATAATTAGCAACAAAAAAGAATGAACAAACCTGGTGATTGTCGATTGGTGACGCCGGAACAGAGATGGCGATTGCCAATTAGATCTTGGCGTGAATGGCGTCGGTTTGAGAACGCAGGAACCGGGAGAATGGGAGATGGTGATTGCCGATTGCTGAGGAAGGCGAGAACGACTAGGGTTGGGATTTGGGAGTTTTGCCGCCGACTTGGGACTTAGACGGGTTGGGAGGAGGGCTGTGTATATTGGGCTTTTTTATGTGGGCTATAACTAAAAATTTGATCCAGGTTTAAAGATGTTTAATAATTAATACACTTTTAATTACTAATAAAATTGAACAAAAGTCTAGCTGTATTCAAAATAGACTTTTAAAATTGAAAATAAATCTAGAGGTATTCAAAATAATATTAAACCCATAGATTTAATAAAATCATTCATATTGAAGATAATTTACTTCAGGACTATAAATACACTTTCTCCATTATTTTCTTCACACCAGTGCAGGTATTCTTGCTCGACTTTTTTACGCAAAATCAGAGCCCTAGGTCTGCCGCTCCTCATCATCCTCAATTGCTGGACAGCTTGAAATCGTAGCAACACAATGCCGTCGAGTAAGATTTTCTTTCTTTTAAAATTCAATCCTTAATAGCTTGCTTTTTCTTTTGATTTCGTCTTGTCCTTTTTTTCGGATGCCATGTAATTTTCTTCTATGAACCATTGTTTCTTTTCAATTATTAGGCAATTATGTTGAGGATCATGGAACACGATTGTTTCAATTTTGCAAAGTATCTATTCTCTGGGTTTTCTTCATTCCTATTTTTTATTTTATTTTTTGCAAGATTTGCAAAGTAATTTAGGCCAAAAACGATATTGAATTGCTTTTACAAGGTGCCAGGGTTTAATTCTTTGAATCAATTAGGCAAAGTTGGCAAATGACAATTGTTAGGCTTATTAGGTAGTTTTATTTTTAGAATTAGGTTTACGATGTTCTAGATTTATAGGTACTTTTATTTTTCAAAGTTTTAATAAATCAATAAAAGAGGTTTTCAAACCAAAGTTCATGCTTCTTTTTTGAGGAACATGTCTGGTCCACAACAATCTATACTATACATAAAGCGAGGGGAATTTTTTCCCGCCCATACGTGATGCTAATATATGGAAACTGTTTATTACTTTAATTATCTTGCCTCAATACATGTGAATCATATATGGATACTATTGAATGTTATGTTTCGTGTGACTCCTTACACGGTAAGTATTACTTGCCATTTTTGGTTTAATTTCTATTAATTACTAATTAATATGTTTCCATTTTAATTTAATCAATGATAAGTGTTGCAGTGCCATTCTTGGTTTCTATAAAAAAAAATTAACAATAATAATAATTGCTAACCTAAGCAAACAATTTTATAATAATAAAAATATTATTATTATTATTATTATTATTAAAGGTAGGTTCCTTTTACGTGATTACCATGTATAAAATATTACCATCTTTGGAAAAAAACATGAAAGCATTGCCTTGAAAAAAAATATTATCATACCTTAAAGTATCGAAATTAAAATTACAGTTGTGTTTGCATTTATACTTTTTCGTTATTTTTAATAAAGTGATTTCTTTATTCACGAATTTGGTAAGAATGAATCATAAATACACATTGATAATTAAAAATTTAAGGTAACTTCAACAAATAATTATCTTTCCTTTTTTTTAATTTATGCGTATTTTAAATAAGGTAACTTCATTATAATCAATGCAATAATATTACTCCGTATTAAAAAAGGTATGTTTCTTTTTTGCGGGTACCATGTATAAAAAATTACTATCTTTAAAAAAACGTTGCCTTGAACAAAAAAATATTCTCACATCTTAAAGTATCCAAATTAAAATTACAGTTGTATTTCCATTTATACTTTTTAGGTATTTTAAATAAAGTATTTTTCTTATGTACGGTTTGGTAAGAAAGAATCATAAATACACGTTGATAATTAAAAAATTTAGTTAAAAAAGGAATGTTGAAATGGTAAGTAACACCAACCGTGTAATTTGGCCAAAAATATTACATTGTAATTTTAAAAATAAAAATTTTGAAAAAGGAATTTAGAATAAGCCAAAAAATTTTCATAGTATAAATGCGATCATTTGCAAGGATTTGCGTAATTAGTTTCTTTCAAGTGCACTTTTAAATATGGCCATTGGAGAAAATTTAATTTAGTAACGTAAATATGACCCGTGCAACGCGCGGATGTGATACTAGTTTGCAAAAGCAAAGAATGGAAAACACTAGTTTTGCATTTTTTCATTTATTTTTATACCTTTTGTAGAAAAAAATTTTGCGGACCAGAAGTGGATTGTTTGCCTTCTGAAATATGCTGTCCACCGTTATTAAATTATGCATGTTCTTTGGTATTTGCCAATTATTATATTTGTGTTGGTCCAAAACCTACGGATCGGTTTTTTGCATTGGGAAATAGGAATAGTTTATATGATTTTTGTTCTATTTCACGTATGATGTGGGTTGATTTATGATTTTTTAACAACGTTTCGAGGTACTCGATACCATCTTAAAGATTTTGGCGGAGGAGGAAATCACCCTACCAATGCACGGGAGTTATTCAATCTTCGACATTCTTCCTTAAGAAATGTAATTGAGCGAATATTTGGATTATTCAAGTCACGATTCACAATATTCAAAACAGCACCACCATTTTCATACAAGACATAAGCAGAACTTGTTTTAGCGTGTGCGGGACTACACAATTTTCTTTGACGTGAGTGTCGTTCAGATGAATTTCCTCCCGCTCCGGATGAAGACACAACAAATGAAACAGATGGGAGTTATGAATGGGATGAATTTACTTTATTTGTTTTACAATTAGATTTGTTTTCATTTTTATTGAAACATTTGATTGAGATGATGAATTTTATACAAAGCAATGTTTTTTTATCTATTTTATTAGTATACTTACTTTTTCCTTGTGTGCTTGGTCAAATTTTATTTTACATTATCAATTAGTATAAAAAAATAATACAATTAGAATTATGTTGTAAAAAATATTTTAAAAAAATTATTTTAGTTTATTATATATATATATATATATATATATATATACTTCGTATATATATAGGGGTGGGTTCCAATAAGAATGATCCTCTACGAAAGAAATAAGAATGAATGAGATCCATTGATCTCAAATGATCAATGGATGGAAGCCTTCTACAAAACGGATTGCACCACCAGATTTTATAAGGTAAGGAAATCAATTCATTGATTGTAAATTAAAATCAAAGAGTAATAGGGTTAATATTGTAAAATCGTATTGCATTTAAAATGGTCAGGGGTTACACGCAACTATCCATTTCCGAAACTAATGCCTTCCATATCATTTGACTTCCACTTACATTCTTTTTTGGATTTGTTGTCACGTTTTAATCATTTTTTAATTTTTTCTCTTTTTTATTTTTTTTGCTATTTTTCTTCAATACTCCGTAAAAATTAATATTAAATATTTTTTTCTATTGCACTCTTTATTCCTCATATGCATTATATTAATGCATTTCACACGGTAGAAAAGATTTATTTATTAATTTTATTTACTTTGATTTTTTTTTCAAATTTATAAATACTTGGTGTTTGTCCACTTTTGACTTTTGGAACTGTTCATCTAAGCACTTTGACTCATCAAATTCTCTCAATGTGTAAGCTTAAAAATAGTAATGTGTGATCTTGTTTGATTTGTCTTAACATATAGATTATTAATATATAATTTTTTAATATACAAATTACAAGATAAAATGGATTAAAGAAGTGCATTGGATGGTGTGCAAAAATGAAAGTGGACAAATACTCAGGGACGGAGGGAGTAATACTTTCTTGTCATGTTATTTTATCATTTTTTGGTTAACTATATTTGATTATTTTTTGTATTATCACATTTTATTATAAATTTCACACATTTTAAAGTAAAAGCTGAAAAATTTATAAAGACTTTTTAATGTTATTGCACTATGATAGCTGATATATGCACTGTGTCTTGCTTTTATATTTTATTTTATTTTTGTATTAGTTTGTGGATTAGTGAATAATGACACCTGAGTTACTTTTTGTGAGGTGAAAAAACTTAAGAATGTATTGTATTTAGAATAAATATGATACAAATTTGAGAAATAGTTTGCCTATGCGGGATTCGAACCCACAACCGTAGTACATACTGCTCTACCATTTGAGCTAATAGGCACCAATATTTTTTAAAGAGACTCACAACTTGCACTTATATTAGACCTATTAAATATAGACTTTATGATGAGAATTTTACAAAAAATTTTAAGTGCATCATCATTTGCGAAAAAATCACTATGTACACTATACAAATGCATTAGAAAATCCCCACAGATGCATCAATTTTGATTCTATATTATCTTTTAGTTTGATTTTGAAAATGTATTGCCCTCTTTTATAAATGCATTAACTTGATTCAATAATCCACAATGATAGTACAACCGTAGTACATACTGCTACGGTTATAATACAATCGTAGTACGTACTGCTCTACCATTTGAGCTAATAGGCACCACTTTTTATAGGGGCTCACAACTTGCTCTTAGACCTATTGAATATAGATTTTAAGATGAGAATTTTACAGAAAATTTTAAGTGCATCATCATTTGTGAAAAAATCACTATGTACAGTATACAAATGCATCAGAAATTCTCCCCAAGATGCATCAATTTTGATTTTATATTATCCTTTAGCTTGATTTTGAAAATGTATTGCCCTCTTTTATAAATGCATTAACTTGATTCAATAATGCACAATGATAGAAAAAAGCAAAGAAAAAAAAAGCAAAAAAAAACAAACAAATAAACAATAAAGTACATCCCTATTGAATACCAAATTGTCCAATCAACATTATCATGGCCAAAAATTTCTAAGAATATAACAATATACCCACATTCCACAAATGTTTTACTTTCTTTTTTGTATGCCTTGAAATGTGACTAGAGGTAGGGGTTGTGCTCAACGTAAATGCAGTATACAAATTAGAAAGGGGTGGAGTGCAGTACTAGTGTTCTACAATGCTATGTCTAATAGAAGAAAATTTTAAAATTTCACAGTGGTCCAATGCACAATAGCATAAAAGAAGACATAAAAATGGGCTTTGAAAAAGGTGGACCATTGTTCTTCTAAACCAATCTAGACTAGTACAAAGGGAGACTCAACGGAGGTGTTAAACTTTGAAATTCATTTAAAAACACAAAGAAGGAAGCATCCAATTTTTAAATTATATTGGATCTCTAACTCTAACAAATCTATTAGTCAATGTGCAGCCAAGGATAATAATACTGCATCTGTGTCCCATAATGCAGCACAATGATAAATCAAGATTTGAAAAAATTAACTCCTACCAAGTATACACTATCAAGATCCATAGTGATGTCTCCATCTCATACTCTGATGCATCACAAAAAAAAAATAAATGCGTCATCTTTTTTAGAAACTTCGCCCTCACAAATGTGACAAACAAGAACCATTACCTCACAAGTGTACAGAATGCATTACCATGCATATAAATATACAAATAAAATTGAAAGAACCAAATATAAAAATGGGTATATAAATGTGTCAAACATGGTCTAGTTGGGTGGCAGTAGGCAACCATTTCAATCTCAGAATGCATCATCATGCGTTTAAATGTACAACCGAGAATAAAATCATCAATTATAAAACTTACCGATAAACACATAAGTTCTAACTTCTAACTATGGCAACAAATGGAAATCCCTTGAATATCTGAAAAAAGAATCCATGAATCAGTAAATACCAAAAAAAATCTTCAAAACATGTACATTATCTAATATGAATCCAGGTGAAAAATGGGCAAACGCGACTTATGGATTACACACACTAGAATATGCGAAGGAAAAGATTGACTCGGAAATTCAACTGGTAATCGTTTATGAAGAAATTAGATAACAAAATTAAAAAATTAGATAGTGAGTACCTAGAAGAAAACCTGGAAATAGGGTGAGAAAGATAATATGAGAAAGTGAAAGAAGATCAGGATCGTTGTTCTCTTCTACTATGAAAATTGGAGCAAAACAAGCAAAAACCTTGTGAAATATGGACTCTTACCCCTTGCTATGAACAGTGTTAGGGAATCTGAATTCTATCTCAATTCAAAGAATTATTCAAACAAAAATAACTTCCCCACAAATTAGACTTCAATTGAGCTTGAATTGAGGTTGATTCAAACCTTCAAAGTCGAAGATGAACAGTAACTGCGAGAGATTAACCTTCGATTCATGCCCAGTCCGGCCCCAAGAGCAGCGAATTGAACTCCAAAGAGTAAGCCTATGTTGAAGTCGATTCCAGAGCTCCAAAAATATCGAGAATCGAGATACAAATCAAGAAGGAATTGCAAGGTGAAGGTCGGGTATGAATAGCGTTACAAGAACACTTCCTAGACGCAACTCATAGAGAGAAAAACTACTGCTTCTGACGGGATCTAAACATTGAAGGTGGGATGTGTAGATAAGGAAAACGGTGAACTAAATCAGAGAAGATGGTGCCCTGATTTTGGGGAGAAGAAGAGTAGTCGATAAGGCAAGAAGAAATTGGGATGAAAAATCAAAAATGCCCTTGCGATAAGTGGGAAGGAGAATTGCTGGAGATCAAGATCCGAGGGTTATTATTTATTCTTATTTCTTTCATTAGATATCATTCTTATTTGAACCAGGGTGGGTTCCAATAAGAATGATCCTCTACGAAAGAAATAAGAATGAATGAGATCCATTGATCTCAAATGATCAATGGATGGAAGCCTTCTACAAAACGGATTGCACCACCAGATTTTATAAGGTAAGGAAATCAATTCATTGATTGTAAATTAAAATCAAAGAGTAATATTCGGTTAATATAAAATTTATTTTTTATTAATATAAAAATATAATATTTATTTAATTGAAAATAAAAGTAATCTTATTTAAGTGCAAAAAAGACGGACATAATTGGATGGTGGAAGTGAAATCTATAAAATTATTCAAATAAAAGTCCATGGACTTATTAAAATCCATAGAAATTATTTATATAAAATCAATGACTTTTAAAATATGAATAGAAGTCTATGACTTTCAACACAAGTCCATAGACATGAATAGAAGTCATTGATTTTAAAAATATGAATACAATTACTTAAACAATCAAAAAATTGCTGCTGGGTACCCTTTATTTTGGGATAAAGACTGGCAGGTCCCATTGTTTTTCAAAATATACTCCGAGCTACCTTAAGATATTCGAAAACTGACTCCGGGGTGACAATCCGTCATTCCCTCCGTTAATATTTCTTCTCCGTTATCCTCCTCCTCCTCCTTCCAAAAAATTGCTGTCAGGTACCCCTTATTTTGGGATAAAGACTGGCAGGACCCATTTTTAAAAAAACTTACTCATAGGGATTTAAAATATCCTTTGTTCAAAATATTACTTTATCGAATTAATATACAATATATGTTTTATTTAATAATAGGTCAAAAATTAAAAACAGTCGATTGAAAAAAGTCAAAACGTGACATATGCTCCGAGACAGAGATAATATTATGTACTTCCTATTATTTCCTTAATTATTATTATTAGAAATTAATTGCATAGTAGTAATTTTATTACTCTATTTTTAAGAAATACGGAGTAATAATCATTATTATTTAGAAAAATAGTACTCCGCATTAGTCAATTTGATAGTTGCCATTGGTAATGGTGTCTTGGTAAATTGAGAAAACAAGAGGACTTGAGAAAAGAATAAGATGAAACAATAAAAATAGTGTTAAATTTAATATGTCTTGTAAAGATAATATGAAACAATAAAAATAGTGTTAAATTTAATATTATTATGAATTACGACCTATAATTTATAACCAAGTTAATAAATAATTTTAATTTTATAAATGATACGTAAATATATTACTAAAATTAATTTTCAATTAAAGATTTAGAGTAGCAAAACTAATGAAAAAAGTTATAGTAGTAAAAATACTAATAAAATAAAATAATAATAATAAATAATAATTATAATAATAAAAAATAATAAAATAACAATACCTAATATTCTTATTTTATTTTATTAGTATTTTTACTACTATAACTTTTTTTATTAGTTTTACTACTCTAAATCTTTAATTGAAAATTAATTTTAGTAATATATTTACGTATCATTTATAAAATTAAAATTATTTATTCACTTGGTTATAAATTTTACGTCGTAATTCATAATAATATTAAATTTAACACTATTTTTATTGTTTCATATTATCTTTACAAGACATATTAAATTTAACACTATTTTTATTGTTTCATCTTATTCTTTTCTCAAGTTCTATTGTTTTCTTAATTTACCAGGACAACATTACCAATGGCGACTATCAAATTGACTAATGCGGAGTACTATTTTTCTAAATAATAATGATTGTTACTCCGTATTTCTTAAAAATAGAGTAATAAAATTACTACTCTCCAATTAATTTCTAATAATAATTAAGAAAATAATAGGAAATACATAATATTATCTCTGTCTTGGAGCATATGTCACGTTTTGACTTTTTTTAATCAACTGTTTTTAATTTTTGACCTATTATTAAATAAAACATATATTGTATATTAATTCGATAAAGTAATATTTTGAACAAAGGATATTTTAAATCCCCATAAGTAAGTTTTTTAAAAAATGGGACCTACCAGTCTTTATCCCAAAATAAGGGGTACCTGGCAGCAATTTTTTGGGAGGAGGAGGATAACGGAGAAGAAATTTTAACAGAGGGAATGACAGATTGTCACCCTGGAGTCAGTTTTCGAATATCTTAAGGTACCTTGGAGTATATTTTGAAAAACAATGTGACCTGTCAGTCTTTATCCCAAAATAAGGGGTACCCAGCAGCAATTTTTTGCTTAAACAATACACCCCCCTTAGTAGGAATGTAGGATTAGTGGTTTAATTTGCACAAAAATAATTAGGAGAAGTAATTAATTAACTTGGGCAGGACGAAACTACGAAAGTGGGAGTCCAAGGAGTGGTAGGATTAACATGGCCCTAGCCTATATATACCTACACATTTTTTTTGCGCCGCCGGAGTTGTTTGCCCAGCTGATACGCGCTCCGGATAACGTGAAGAGGAACGGGAGGGGGGAATTTTGGGTGGCGCTGAACAGCGGGAGGTCGGAGCTGAGGGACGAGACGCTTGCCGCCGGCGGTGACGCCGTTAGAGATTCGGTCGGGATCAAGTTTGCGGAAGACGGTCGAATTCTGCAGTTTCTGGACGGCTACGGCAGCGGCCGTTTGAGCTCCGTGAGTGAGGTGTAGGAGCGTAACGGCAGATTCTATTTGGGCTCCGCCGTCAAACCTTACGTCGGCGTACTTCGCTTCTAGATTTTGAATTAATTAAATTTCATTCATCGTTACATTAATTACCTCTTTACTTTTTTTATTATTGTTGTAATGGTAGACACATTCAAGATTTGGTTTGTACTCGTTTTAATTTAGACATCTATGAATGAAATCACTTTTTAACAAATCAAGACAAAATTGACAAGAATACTCTCAGAAATGACAGATTTTACATAAATACTCCAAAATTTGTTTATTCACATCATTACTCCCACATTTCTCTTTTATTTACATCATTATTTCCAAATTTGATAGTGATCATTATTGTTATTTGGATGTGTCTTTTTTGCGTTAAGTGAACAGTTAAAATGCTGGCATGTATTTTTTTTCCACTCTTATATACCAAATTCAACTCAATTTATTCTCTTCATCATCTTTCTCACGTCTTAGTAAGCTTAATCATTGCTCTTATTTCCCATCATTTTTTTTAAAAAAAAATTCAGATTTCAAATTCCTAAATCTTTTTAATGTTCAAAATCAAGTTTGTTCATATTAATTTAATTGAATTCAATAAAAAAGATTAAGAACCCCGTATAAAAAGACGCACCCGAGCAACACTGATGACGAAGTTATCATGGAGTAACGATGTGAACAATAGACAAATGTTGGAGTAACTGTGTAAATAAATAAATTTGGGAGTTATTTATGTAAAATTTGTAATTTCTCGGATTGTTCTTGTGAATTTCGCCACAAATCAATGATTTTTCTCAAAGTAATTACTCCTTAATTATTAATCAGTTTGTATGTTGTTTCTCCCTGATTTTTTTCTGGATTTTGTATGTCAATGAAATATGAAAAAGTATTGATTTAATTTCTAACCCTTGAAAAATTAGTCACATTCCTAAAAACTAGACCTTAATCACCATAATACATTCTAAACTTTTTACATTCTATAAATAAAATTTTATTTATTTTAAATGAATATATTTTCATTCTAGGATATACAGAGTGTATTTTTAAAATAAAAAGTATACTTTAAATATTGATGTACATTTACTAAAAATTCTATAACTATTTTATTTAAAAAATTATTAGATTAAATAAAACATAAAAATGCCAAAAACATTTTAATATCCTCTTTGAAGGTGAACTATTTTTTCATTTTTCTGAAAGTGAATATTTTTAAATTAATAATAAAGAGTCTTATACATACTCTTCTTTAAAATTTTATAATCAACTACGGATTAGTATTTTAACTCGTGTGATGCACGTGGATAAACAAATATGTCGTCACTTCTGTAAATTATCTTCAATGTTTTGTTTTTAAAAGAATTTATAAAAACATATGTCATGCATTCTTTAACACTATAGATATTGAAATTAGAATAAAATAAATAATTTAGCATTTCATATTTGTTAATAAAAATTCTTATATTTAAGTTCAAAAGCAAACAGCTCAAAGTCTTTTTATAAAGACTACATGGTACCTAACATTTTTGGTATAATTGCAAGGGTTTTTATTATAATTTAGAACTAATCTTTTTAACTCTATCATTGCTTTCACTCGTGAAACAACGACATTATTAGTGAAAAGTGGCTTGATTAAAAATAATTCAACAAGTGACAATATTTGACCTTGACTTTTGTTAGTAGTCATAGCAAAATATACTCCGTATAACTATTGGGAATTGTCGTTTATGAAACTTCAAGCGTAGTCCTGGATCACATAGTACCAAATTCATCCTAGGTATTTAACTATATATAAACCTCTTCCCGGCTCAATTTCCCTAAACCATAATTAAACGGATAATGTTATTTTATACAGTACAAAATTTTGATGAATCTGCGACGGAAACAATCTGTCGCAAAAACTCCAGTTCGGTCGCAGATTAACAAATTGCGACAACCTTGCGACGGATTAAATCCGTCGCAAATAAATTGTCGCATTTTCGAATTTTGCGACGGAATTATGGTTGCAACTTCTGTCGCAAATATTGATTTTAAAAAATTGACGGTCAAAACTTTGCGACAGAAGACCGTAGCTGTCGCAGATTTGCGACGGATATTCCAATTCCATCGCAGATGCCGTCAAATTTTAAAATTCATTTTTTTGTCGCAAAATCTGTCGCAATTCGTGACGGAATTAATCCGTTGCAGATATTTCGTCGCAAATTGAACCAAAGCTTGTAGTGATAACTCTTCAATAACTAATCTTGTCTCATTGCACTATTTAGATGTTTGGTTAATGTTCCTCAATAGCATAGCCCGTATCCCATTTTTCAAAATTATCTTGTTGTATGAAATTCCCGAACATTTGATTCATTAAAAAATTCAACGATTATCCAATCATCATCAATACATACATCTGTTTGGCATGAAGAAATAAATTCATTTATCATTTCAACTACTTCAAAAGTTGTTGTTAACAATGTCATACCCTTAAAAAAGAATAATTATCCATATTCTTTAACATGTTCGAATAAGTGAAGTCCAGTACTATGCTCTTGATAGGAGAATTTGTGTGAAGACTCAAGAATTCAGGGCAATCTCAACATCACTAATTTCATCAATCGCCTAAGCTAGCTTTCCATCCTGGATTTTGATTATCCAATCACAAAAACTTGTGTGTCCCTGTTTGTGTAAGAGATAGATGAATGCAATCTCATATTCTTGGTCAATATATAAACTTTATAATACATTGACCCTAAAGTTAATTGCACCCCCCGGTAAACCCTCCCACCCTGTCCCGACCAAAACACGCTTCCCCTTCCTTCAATTGCACCCCCAAGTTAATTTTAACTTTGGAGTCAAAATTTGACTATAAAGTCAAAATTAGCCTGGGAGGTCCAATTGAAAGGGGTGAGTGGCGTGTTTGGGGACTTTAGGCCGGGGCGGGGTGGAGGGGTTTCTTAAAAAGGTTAGGGGGATAAAAACATTTAATTTTACGAACGGAGCATCGAAGCACCAGTATCATGGGAACCAAGCTGTATTGAAGAAATTTTTAAAATGGAAAAAATTTCGTTGGATCGAACACTATTCAAAATATAGTAAGAGAATAAATAAGGAAGTTTCTCCGCCTACGGAGTAAATAAATAAGGAAGTTTCGAACGATATGATTGAATCTTTTTGCAGAGAATCAGCAGGTCTTCCCGATCGACACGGGAGCAGCCAGGAAGACGACGATGATCCAGAAAGAGGTTATCCAGAAGGCAGAGGAGTTGGTGCAGAGAGCCATGAAGGGGAACGATGCATCTCACGATGCGGCACATGCCTTCAGAGTTCGAGACCTAGCTCTGTCTCTCGCCCTCGAAGAAGGCCTCTCTTCTTCTCCAGATTCCATGTTTATTGTATGTGAAAATTTACTTCTCTTCGCGTGTTTCTCTTTATGCTCTTGAATGCTTTTATGTTTACAGCTGTATTTGTGGTTCTGTCTGGTAGTGTTTCACATTTTTTCAATTCCCTAGTTGTAGTTTGATTGAAAAATTTCATGATCTCTCCCTACATAAGTTTCCCCCTTATCAACTTTGGGAAATTACCCTTAATTTAGCCTTAACTTCACATTTGTAAACATGACTTTGCTCTTGTTTTAGAGTCAATTATCAATTGCAGTGCCGAGTGGATACTTTTACTTTAGGAAGGTGGTTGGTGAGAGTGTGCTTTTACTTTATGATGATGAGATTGAGCTCAAAACTACTCTTTTGTTAAATTTTTAGTTGCAAAATAATGTTAAAAGGCTGACTTGGTGCCCTGCATTGTGTTGGCAATCTAGGTTTAGTACAAGGAGGAATCTTGGAGAATGCTGTAATTGGATATTGCCTTAATTTCTTGAACAATTATTGGAGTACTGGTTCCTACTTAAAAGGCTTCGACATTGAGTTTGAGTGTACTGATTTTTCACGAAGCAATATGCTAAAACCATAATTTCATAATTAATGTTTGATTCACTTAAATTTTGATTGATCTAATCTTTTTGTGTGTTTTCTTGAGATGTGGGTCTTTTGCAAAAAACCTATCTTTATAGGTAGGCATATGCTGTGGTACATTCATGATCCACCCTCCCTAGACCCCACTTATGACACCTAATACCTATAGGGCTGTTGAATTTGTTTTGTTGATAAATTTTGGGATCATTTGCCAATATGTAATAATTACCGAATGTATTTTTAAAAAACAATTGATGTCCGATTTTTTTTGAATTGTTTGTGGTTAGTGTGGGGTGCTTGATGCTTAGCAAAAATAGAATTCAATTTAGTTAAATATTGTTACTCTCTGTTGAGGCTGATATATTAGTTGTTGAGAACACGTGTTACTAAATGTATCTTTTTGACAGGTGGAACTAGCTGCTCTGCTGCATGATATAGGTATCAAAACCTTTTCTTGTTCATGTATACATACCAATTTACATTAGAAAATATGTTTGTTGTAGGAAAGAATTAATCTTCCACTTATCTCCCTCATCATTTGAATTTGTTCTCTTCCTAGTGGTGACAATTATTACAAACTAATGGAATTCCTTCCTACTGCTTGCTCATATGCAGGTGACTACAAATATGTAAGGTTGGTATTTTCCATTATCACTATTGACTGTAAGTATAAGCTTCAATGACAAGCACACAGGTTTGATATGCATTGCCTATATGGTTTAGCCTGTAATTAGAACAAGTGGACATAGAGAGCCTAAAATTGCAAATTAACTTATGTATTTATCTATGGAGCATAAAAGATATGAGATTTCATTCATGCACAAGGAATTAACTTCTATTCGTCAACTCCTCTATGTCCCATATGCTTCCTATTATCAGCTCTCAGTTTTCACACTTATTATGATCTAGGGACCCATCCGAAGCAAAAATTGTTGAGGAATTCCTTGAAAATGAAGGGATAGAAGATAACACGAGGACCAATATTTTGAAGATCATAAAGGGAATGGGT
This sequence comes from Cuscuta campestris, assembly GCA_900332095.2. NCBI lineage: Eukaryota > Viridiplantae > Streptophyta > Magnoliopsida > Solanales > Convolvulaceae > Cuscuta > Cuscuta campestris. The sequence goes on from OOIL02000559.1 coordinate 3,106,018, forward strand.
AAGATGCTATATATGGGCATATGGTTAAAGTGATTTACTGTTTGTTGCAAATATCTTCATGTCTAAATAGCACATTGGCACTGACATTCATCTCTAATTTGCCATTCAAATGAAGTTGGGTTGCTGTTTGTTTTGTTGTAAAGAAATCACATTTACACTGATCAACGATGTTGGAAGCTGTGGTTGTGATATTGCATCTTTCTTTCTTAAGTGTGTTCTAAACCAGCGAGGAGAAAACATTTACTACGTATTTCGAAAACATAGTTTAAAATATATTACAAAATTTAAGTTGACTAGAGATGTAGTTTGACCAAAGAATAATGTGACCTCCATTTTGGGACAAAGAAGTATAAGCATTCATTTTCAGGGTTTAAAGAAGAAGTTGAAGGCCATGCAAATGGTATTTCTTCGCTGGAATTTGGGGTTGTGCAAGATGCAGACCGTCTTGATGCAATTGGTGCCATAGGTAATTTAATTGACCTTCAATTGCAATTTATACCTTTTATGAGCCTTTACTCATTTTATTTTTTAGGTACAAAAATAAAAAGATGATACCTCTTAACAAATTTTGTTGAATATCTTATTATTTTTAGCTCGTCTAATATTCATGTAATATTTAATTTAGTATTAGTGATTAAAAATGTATGCATTTAGGTACAAAAATAATAAAAGGTTATATTAAGCAAAACATTTATTGGATACAGAGTATTATAAAAAACATCTAGTTTCATGAATAAATAGTATTGTGCTTCCTCGGTCCTAGATCTTCTCATTTTCCTTTTTTGACCGTTTTATATCTTTCTTTTCATTTTCCTTCAATGGAAAGACTATTCGCCTTTTTTACATCTCTTCAATTTATTACACCACCTAGGGAAAAAATGCAAAGTCAAACATTTTTTTATCTTACATTAAAAAGTGTGCTGAATCAAAACAAGAAGAAAGATATGGGACTTGGGGAGATTTATACAGAAAAGTGAAATGTAGTGTAAAGTAGATGACGAATGCTACATGGCATGTTGTGAACACTTCTTTAGTATTCTTGCGGAGTTGCGGTATATATATGTAATTGTATTGATTCACCAAGGGCTGCAGACATTACCAAACTGTTGATGTTTGGTATACCATGTAAAATTTCTCTTCCCAAAGTACACCAATCACATAGATTGCTAAGGGAGAAGTGGGTTAAAAATTCATTTCACTCTCTTTTTTTTGCATCAGGTTTCTAAATTGATAGTTATTTATGAACAAATGTCATTTTGTTAATAGTCAATTATGCAAGAATTTTGGAAGGATATGCGATAATCCGTATGTTTTTGTTCGTTAACTTATAAGTATCAACTTTCAGGAATCGCTAGATGTTTTACATTTGGCGGAAGTAGGCACAGAGTTCTTCATGATCCTAAAATTCTTCCGAGGTCAGATCTGTCCAAGGAAAAATACATGAACAAAGAGGAGCAGACGACTATTAATCACTTTCACGAGAAACTTCTCAAGTTGAAGGACTTGATGAAAACCCAGGTTCCCAAACTGCACCTGATAAATCGTTCCTACCCTTTTCGCCCTTTGTTTCATATATTGGTTCTGACTTGGACTCTATCGGCAGGCGGGGAAACGGAGGGCTGAAAGAAGGCACAAATTTATTGAAGATTTTCTTGAAGAGTTTTATGAAGAATGGAATGGCAGGGCTTGAACTGGCCCCATTTTTCCTATATGTTGAATGAGACTGGAATTCATTTGCAACTTCCTTTTACCTGGTAATGAGTTTTTGTTATTATACTTAAAACTGATTGTTCAAGGTGTAATTGTTCATTTGGAAATTGGAAGTTATACGTTTAATTACCAAATGCTTGTGCATAAAAGGCTAGTGCCACTTATTTTCTTGTGATTTCTCGTTTTTTTAACGCAATTGCACTACTTTTCATTTTGGTAAAAAAAGAAAAAAACCTCATATTAATTGGTTGGGTTGAATGACTTGAATCATTATATTTTGATTCCACTTTAAAAGTGGGAAATAAATCAAGATTACAAACAGTGAACCTCATATTAATTGATTGGGTTGAATCATTATATTTTGACCTAATCACTTTGGGTATTTTGGGCCTGTTTGGGAATAACATTAAAGATTAGCGTTATCGTTTTGAAAATGCTATCCACGAGCGGCGTTTAACATTAGTATTTCAAAGTAATCTGCATTGTTAAATTTTTATCTAAAATGCTAAGGTTAATTTTTAACGCTATTCTCAAACATACCTTTTGTCCATAGAATCGAATTAGATGGAATTGAATTTTCCCATTGCAATTCATTTTTGACACTATCAATTCAAAATCCACATATTTTTGTGTTACCAAACAGCAGAATTTGAAATTGTTATCTCTAATTCCAATTTCATAGTTTGAATTCCCTTGTACCAAACAAAGCTTAATTGTAATTAAGCATGTTTTACGGAATACACTCTCCATTTTATATCGATAGATAAATGAAATGAATAGAGACGTACTTATGTCTATATTTAATTATATTTAGTAGAACAATTTTGTAGATCTGGTAGGGAAATCTCTCCCTATTTACCAAATATTAATTATGTTGGAATTTATTTTTATTTTTAGAGTGAAAAGGAAAATAAAATAGGCTAAAAAAAAGAAAAATAAACTAAATAAAAAGAAATGAAATATGTGATGTGAAATGGGTGTGTGAGAGCACTAGAGTTGGTCTTGAAACCCCTGGGCTACAAACTTAGGCTTCAATCTTCTTTTTTTCTGCTACGCCAGTTTTAACTTACCTCACCAATTCACTGGAAATGGTTATGAAGTTCCGAGACTTCAAACCTTCATTTTTTACATTTTAAATAAACATCTTCTAAAATTAAATTAATAAAATTTAATTATTTAATTTTATTTATTAAAAAAATTACATTCGTTCATTAGAAAAATTACCTTCATAAATTAAAAAAATTACATCTATTAAATAAAAAATTACATTCATTAATGAAAAAATTACATTCATTGAATAACAAAGTATATGGTGCAATAGCGGGAAATGAGGGGCGGTGGAGGGGGGCTCCAACGGCCGAATTTTGGCCTACAATTTGCGTGTTTAACGCTGCAAAGATAACGGTGCTTTACAAGAAAGAGGGCAGTCGGGTGTTAGTGGTATTACCACAGCCCTTATTGGAAAGAGAATTAAAATAATGAAAGATGTGGTGGTGGTGGAGAATAGTATGCACGGAGTATTTTATCGGGATGTACGAAAGAGTAAAAAAGAAAAAGGGGGAGGATAGAAGAAAGAGGAAGAGAGAGATATACATTATTTTATTTTTACACCAATTTATAAATAAAGTCATTTAAAAAAAACATAAAGTTACACGTTGATCAAAGAAAGTACTTAAATAAAATCATTTAAAAAAAACATAAAATTACATGTTGATCAAAGAAAGTACTTCTTTTAGGGACGGAGGAAGTATGGAAAAGACAATGTTGATTAGCAGAAAGAAGAAGATTTAGGGCATAGGGGAAGATGAAACTCAAAAAGAGATTAGAAAGGAATATATTTTTGAGTAACAAAGCCAAAGTAACATTAAACATAAACTTCATCGTTTAAGTGAAAGATAATAATTTCAGGACGCCATGAAAGAAGAAAAGTGGAAAGATAACTTTCAGTACAAAGGGAAACAGAGTAATTTCAGGGTTCATACATGCATGCAAGCAAATACATAATTACTCAGTAACGGTACTTGGTAGAGTAATCTTTGGGAGCAATGACCAGACCGCGGCCCTTTCGCGCACCGCGATAAACAGTCTCAACAATGTCGATGAACTCCTGCTTGTCCTTCATTGCCCAGTTGATCTTGTTGTTGTTCCCGGTGCCGAGATCGATCATGATGTGTTTGTTTCTGAAGAAGAACATCACCGTAGAGGGGTCATACAGTTCATACATTGTGTTGAAGTCGGGCACTTCTGTGATATCCACCAGGTATATCACCGCGAAATTCTTTATCGTCTCCGCAACTGAAGCCAATACTTCATCCATCTGAAAAAATTCAAATAATGATAGTAATAATAATAATAATGACTGTTGTAACACTATCTATAAAGTCAGATTAATGCCTACTTGTTTGACTATTATACCTAAGGTGTCAGATCCTAAGAGCCCTGCTGATTATAGGCCAATTGCTTGTTGTAAGACTATCTATATTTCTAAGCTTATGTGTATGAGAGATTGAAGGAGGTTCTCCCACATGTTGTGGATGTTAATCAAGGGGCTTTTGAACAAGGGAGGGAACTCATCCTTAATGTTCTTATGTGCCAGGAGATTGCTAAAGGGTACAACAGGAAAGGTATTTCTCCAAGATGCATGATGAATTTGGACATCCAAAAAGCTTATGATTCTGTAAGGGAAGCTGTTAGAGGTATTCTGCACAGTCTCAACTTTCCTGAATTGTTTATTACTTGGGTTATGTTTTGCATTACTACTCCAACATACACAATTAATATTAATGGAGGTCAGTGTGGTTACTTCATAAGGGCTAGAGGGTTGAGTCAGGGAGATCCGATATCTGCTTTGTTGTTTGTTTTGGTGATGGAATATTTGACTAGAAGCTTTCAAGTGGCAGTTCAAAGGGATAAGTTTCCTTTTCACCCTATGTGTGGTAATCTGAAGACAGTTAATCTATGCTTTGCTGATGATTTAATTGTTGTTGGCAAAACTGATGAAAAATCTATCAAATGCATTATGAGGGTTTTAGTAGGAATTTCACCTCTCCACTGGGCTGAGCATTGACAATAATAAATCCATATTGTGTATGGAGGTGTGAACCAATAGAAACAAGGAGAGCTGCTTAGACCAACTAAAATGAAGTTGAGGAAAGCCTTTTACCTATCTTGGTAGTCCTATTACTACTGCTAGTCTAAAGGTGAATGATTGTGATACGCTAGTTCATAAGTTAACTAGTAGAATCAATGCTTTGGGTTCTAGACACTTTTCTTATAGTGCTAGAATTAGAATCATTAATTCAGTTCTGATGGGAGTCATATCCTTTTGGTCAAGAATATTCATTCTACCTAAGATGGTTGTGAAGAGAATTATGTCCATCTGTAGAAATTTTCTGTGGGGAGGAACTCAAGAATACAGCAGAACCCCACTAGTCAACTCGGAGGACATTTGTAAGGAGAAGAAATATGGAGGATTGGGCATTAAAAATGTTTACAACTGGAATAGAGCTATTATAATGAAGCTTAATTGGGAAATTGCCGGAAAGAAGCATGTTCTATGGGTGAAATGGATACATAATAGATACATTAAAGATGATAATTTCTGGAGTTATATCCCAAAAATAGATTCTTGTCACTATTGGAGGGAAATGATCAAAGTAAGGAAATTGTTTAGGGAAATGCCTGCTGCTAATGGTTACAATGTTAGAGAAGGATATGCATGGCTTCAGGGGGGGAAAGAAATACTGAAATGGAGAGAATGGGCCTAAAACAAGTTAACCCCCCCCCCCCTGCCCCCAAATGTAGTTTATGATATGGCTGCTTTTGGTCATTAATTATCCACGGGTATCTTCAGGAGCCCATACGGGTAGCNACGGGTAGCAGTTTCCATTTGATGTGCGCAAAGAATCCACCTTGAAGCATTATATCAGGACCAGCAGCAGCACCATAAGATGCGCAGAGATAGGTCCACTCGCAGTTAGATCAGCAACAGCAGCAGCTCTTAGACAGCATCAAAGCACAGTAGATCAACAGGAGACACATCTGGGTCAGGTAGATGGAGGCAGAAGAGGCTGGTCACTGCTTCTGGGTCAGGTAGAGGGAGACACAGTATACACGGTAGTGGAAGGTACCGTCATAGTTGAAATCACTCTGATGGGTAGTGGTCCTGGTTGGTAGTTAGGTACTGGCTTACAATAGTGACACCGTAGTGAGGTCCTTGGTGACAGCGTGAGGTCCTGAGACACAATTCTAGTTTTTCTATTTTGGCCCAAATCCTTGTGTTTGTGTAATCTTTTGGACATTTGAAAAGCCTATAGGATAGTTTTAAGCATATTTGTGAGTGCAAATTGAGCTTGTGAACATAGGAATATAAAACCACATTCTTACATTTGGTTCTACCTATATTCTTCGCTAGTTTGGTGTTTCAACCTTCTTCTTGAGAACCGATTCTTAATGAATTTTCTTATACCTAAAAAACTCCAACAAACTTTAGCTCATACGCAGTATATTGTTTGTTAACATTAAAACATGAGATTTAACAAACCAAGGCTAACACTTATGCATTTGTTTAACTAAAATCCCTTGAGAAAACCCTCCCCTTGCTTCCATGGGTAGTTGAACCCTGGTAAGCGTTCCCTTTGGAATCCCTAGCACTGGTCCATCCACTTGACCAGAGGATCTTACTCTATAGAATATACTGCCAAGTAGGAAACCTTTTTCTTGCTCAATAGAAAGAGTTTTGTTCGTATTACGGATTCACCAAACCATGGGTAGGAAATAAATGTAAACAGTCACAAAATAACATGAGTTTGTCTAACTTGTACAGATATTTGTGTGCATAGCAACTTTTATACACAGTAGTTTTTTCCAACAAAAAAAGGGTGGACCATAAGGAACTTGGGCAGACTTTCTATTAGGTAATGTATTCGTTGCTAATAATTAGGACTGAGACTTGATTGTTTTTATATTGCAGTAGCCTTATTCTCAACAATAACATTAAGTGCAAGAAATGATACACTAGTCACTAGTGACATGTTTTCTACAAACTACAAAAGGGGGGAATATAGAGAGAACATAGAGTAGTATTTAATCTTTGTATGCATCCCTATAGTTTGCATCTTTATACCATGAGAAATCAAAGAAAAGAGAAGTAGTATAAGTAGGGCTTCCTGTAATACCAAACAAAACCAATTGCTCAAACAGGAAAAAATGCTAAACATCAAGCTAAGTGAATTAAACAGAACAAATATATGATACAAGTTTATGAAGCACTTACATAGTTTCATCAAGAATCCCACTCATCAAATCAAATAATAGACACACATGTAACTCACTAAATTTGGAATAGAATATCTTATTGTATGCAGAGAAAGGTCATGGAAAGACATTATTAGTAAAACCTATGTTAGTATGTTGCACAGATTCCTCATATAATTTCCACTTCCCATTACCGAAACTCTCCGTTTGGGTACTTGGAGACATCCTAACATCCAAATCCTTTGTAACATATGGAAAAGTTAGTGTTTCCCCGTTTCTGACCACGACCCGGATGGTTACCCGTCCCCATTTCCGTTCAAGTTAGAGTAAGAGTTTAATAAGTTAATAAACTGCTACAAGGTTCTAATATAATGTCAAAACATTTGAACACAATATTAATTCCAGCTCTTACAAAGGATCAATGATACTAAATCCACCCACATAAAGTTCATAGAGAATTACAGTATTACACATTCCAACCACACATATTTTACAAATTACTATTGAATACTCTCCCACCCCATAATCATGTTCTTTCTTTTCAGGCTGTCCCAAGAAAATCATTCCACTTTCCCCAAAAGTGTGTATGGTTAAAATTGATTCTCTATAGTCTCTCCTCTAAACAACTTCTTTTAGAGGACCTCTAAACAAATTTTAAAAATAAAAATCTCACTTAATTAAAAATAGGTTCTTTCTTGTTACAATTAACAGAAAATAAGTTCAGATATTAAGGCAGTACTGATTCACGCAATTCCCCCATTAAACCAGATTGTAATTTTAGGACAAACAGAATGGTAAAGAGAGAAATGAATTGGAATTCGATTTGCTAACGATGGAAAAAATACCTGCATACAGGTCTCGTCCCAGTCATGGCCGAAGCGGATGAGGACGAGGCGCTCCTCCTCTGCGAGGATTGCTTGATCGACGGCCCAACCGGAGTGAAGATGGGGCAGCAAGTACGACATCTTTCCTTCTCTTTTTTTGCTTTGAAATCAAATCTCGTTGTTGGAGAAGACGGGATGTAGGATAAATAGGGTTTTTAAGGAGTCTACCACTTAAAAAAATTGAGATAACTTTATAAATTTAAAGTGGGTTTTGTTTGTCTGATATGATTTGACCCAATTTTTTGAAGTTTTGATATAATTTGATTGGATCTAATTAGGTTTGATCTAATTTGAACAGATCTAATCTGATTGGATTTGATCTGATCTAAATTTAATTCAAATTAATATTAAAAAATAAATATAAATCTTTATTCAACAAAATATTACAGAGTACATTTTTCTACATCTTACATAATAAATTTTATATTAAAAAAATGAATATAAGTCTTTATGCTACATTTTTTTCCTAAATTTAAAACAAAAAAAATTAGAAATTTATGTTTACAGTTGTCACAAACACTACCTTTGAATCCTAGTTGTATGATACCTTGTGGTTGGTGTGGAAACTAAAATTTTGGTTAAGACAAATTATGGTTCCACCGGTTATGTCATGAGCAATACCTTCAAATCTGACATTATTATTATCTCATAATAATAAGCGAGGGTTGGTTCTCAAGACCTCGTATATCTTGCTTATACGCGCTATGGTTAGGGAAAATCCAAATCATAAGGCAGCAGCAATCACGAGTTTAATTCCTGGGCGATTTATTATGCACCTTTATATATCACTTTTGGTCGACCGTATACACTAACTGCCTTACATTGATATATATTTTTTAGTGAATCTTTTCGGGAATAGTTTAGATAAAAATGCAAGCAGCTTTGGTCCGTACGGAAATACAATACGTACTCTTGAAATTCTCTGTATTTTTTTTGAATAATCTTATTTTACAACAATTAAATACTTATATTTTTCCTAGTTCAACTTTAGCCAGAGTAGTAAACGTTTATCTATTTCGCTGCAACAACAAGATGGTGTTTCTAATAAGTAGCTTTTCTGCTTGGTTAATTGGGCAAATTTTAGTCCTAATGTGGTGTTATCCTTTTCACGACTAGACATGTTCTTCCATGACTCTTTCTATTTCTTCGATATGAAACTGAATTAAATTCAAACCCAAATAAAGTAAACCAATTATAACATATGTCCGAACAGAGGAGCCACTCACAATTTTCCAAAAAAAGAAAGAGGAGACTTTTTTAGACATCCCAAAAGAGAAATATGGTAGGGAACTCATATTATGCTTATTCCAACATGCCCAATATGGAAAATTTTGATATTTAAAAGTACGTGCAGAGCGACCAAGAACTAAATCCAGACATGCCTTTTCTCTCTGTCTGGTTTATTTGCAGCAAACATCATGTAAGAACTTCCAGTTTGGGTTTAGCCACCACTAACAAAGCGACCATGCATTTGCATGATTAATGCTTCAAAGCTCCCGCGTAAAACAGTACACTACACAAACTAAAAACGATAATGTGTGAAAATCATAAGGAAAGATGTTAGAGGTACATCTCATGTGCACACCACCTAATCTACACCACACATCTTGGTATGAACAAAATGTGCCAGGGATGGATAAGAAATGTGCGGCGAGGAAACTATTAGTGCACGAATGTGAAATGTACCTCTACTATTACCCAATGATAAATTTCATACTGCACCCTCCTAGATGTAAAATCGACTTGACAAAGGAACATACCTTAGGCCTTTGGTAAGGCCTTTGCGTCATCGAAAAGACATCTACTTTAGTTGACTTGAGGAAATCTTCAAATGGTATATCCCTTCTCACATTTCGGCTCTCGATAGCCTGAAGCCCAACATTCAAGTCGTCTAACTCCAACTCTCCTCATACCCATTCTTTGAGTAAACAATCACGTAAGCTCCTTAGGGTTCTCACCTTCCTTCATCAGATATGTTCCAGATACAATTAGGATTCCTTCAGAGATCTAGGAGTATCTAAATGAAATACGGCGGGAGCGGCAAAAGGCCCAATCCCTATTTATGCTGATGAATGAAGGTGAGAACGTGCGGGGCCTACGTGATCGTTTACTCGAAGAATGGGTATGGGGAGACTTAGAGTTAGACAACTTGGATGCTGGGCTCCAGGCTATCGAGAGCCTAAGTGTGAGAAGGGATATACCATTTGAAGAATTTCTCAACTCAACCAAAGCAGATGTGTTTTCTTGGTCAACTCAATTTATATCTAGGAAGGGTGCAGTATGAAATTTATCAAGGGTACATTTAGCCCACATTTGTGCACTACCAGTTTCCTCACCACACATTTCTTATCTATCCTTGGCTCGTTTTATTCATTACCAAGATGTGTGGTGGAGATTCGGTGGTGTACACATGAGGTCTACCTCTAACATCTTCCTTTATGATTTTCACACCTTATCATTTTTATTTTGTGTACCGTGCCGTTTTATGCGGGAGGTTTGAAGCCTTGATCATGCAAATGCATGGTTGCTTTGTTAGTGGTGGCTAACGTGTGCTCCAAAGAAACTAACAAACCACACTTGGACCAAGGTCTGATAACAAGCCAGAACTGCACACAATCAGAAAATGGTTGATGCTTTTACTTTGTAGAAATATGATATTAGTAGCTATAAAAAAAAGAGGAATAACATTGTAACTCCATGTGCAAGTTGGGGTGAGTTTGAAATTCCACAAAATACTTACAGATTCCTCTGTTTGTTTTGTAGCGTTCTAGCTCAAAACACCAAAAATAATGAAGGTCAAAAGCTGCTTTCTTTAGCTCTTCGAGGGCCAATCTGCAGAAATACAAACACGCCCTAGGTCAACATGCTTCCCAATCATATAAGGGGCGAGTTATCTGGAAATTATGTACCCGCAAAAGTTTAATCATTAAATTTATGAGGAAAACGTGGACATTTTTATTCAATACAGGTGATTATGAACTTTATCTAACCCATGGAGACAAACTAAACATGAATCTAAGTCAAACCAAGTTTGAAAAAATTTCAATGTATGGATCCAGTTCCGATCCTGAACACATCCAATGGCAACCCTCAAAATTTTGATCAAAGTCTGTTGTAGAATTGGTGAGACTATAGCAATAATCAACCAATAAAACCTAGAAGTAGAGACTGAGCTAGTATAAGTTTTAAAGTTGACACCAACAAACTAAAGTTATCTTTTGTTTAGTCAGCACCAACAAATTAAAGTTATCCTTTTTTATAGTTCACCTGTTCTGCCAGGGGATATTAGTCATAGTACAGTTCCCCCCTTCCCTCTCTAATTTTTCTTTGATCTGGTTCGTCTATGTTTTCTTCATTAGCTAACCAGCAGCCATGGTCCAAATCCGTAAGCCATAACTCATATCTTGGCCATCAAGGAATTCATATCTTGGTCTGAAACAACAAAAAACAGCAAACACCATTAGGCATTCATGATTGGAGCTGAGGGAAGAGGACTAGAGGAGGAACGTCACAGAGGCAAAGTCCATTTACAAATAATATACCTCAACCTAGTACCTTCCTCTTGAAAACCTGATAATTAAATACACAATTGCTTGATTAATCACTGCCCACATCCCTTCTAAATAACATAATGAAAAGGGGGAAAGGAGTGCCTTCACATTCTTTGTAAAACCGCATGCTCTAGGCTCAATATTTTGTGCAGCCCACTATTTTTTTCTTGAACTTCAGATGTAAAAGGAGTGAAAGCTGAAGTATCATGGTCTAATGAATTATGGGTTATTTTTAAATCTGGGTAGAGAGAGATCTCTTCAAAGCTTAATGATTACTCAGAATCTCAGATGCTTCAATTGACCAGGAAAACAAGGGTTGAAAATCTGAGGCTTCTGTGTGAGAGAGAGAGATGATGTTAATCCGAAAGAGAGAAGGGAAAGAATGAAGTATAGTAACATGTCAGGACACGTGCAAAATGAATTAACAAAAATTCAGATCTTTCAGGTGTCACTCGAAGAAATAACAGTAAGAACAAAATAAGTGTAACCGCCTACATATACTGTGAAAATCAGTAAAATAAAATGTACAACGTACAACTACCAAATGTTGACCAATTGAGGAAAAGTAATCATACGCTCATCTTCTACTTGACGAAGATCTATACAGTAACGAAACACAAGCAGATTATATCCTCATATCCAGCTGAAAATCTTGAAGGCAGAAATTTTCAACAGCTATCATTCTAAATTCTGGATAAGGAGTTGATGACCTGCTAGTATTGTTCCGAGAATGCCATCGCTAACTTTTAGAGTAAACTAGTAAAGACACTCATCTTCATCAAAAGAATCCCCAGTTTCAGAGTTAGGGTACTGTTCTTCATCAAATTCACCATCTGTTTTAGCAAGCCTCATCTGTTGTCTAACCAAATAAGCAAGATCACCTCTGCCGGCATCTTTATAGGCATCTATGATGGCATTGTACAATGACTCATCATGCTTGATGTCTCCACATTTTAGTCGCATATATATCCGCTCTATGCGTTGAACTAAGCGAGCTTTTCCATAACAAACTACAAGGCCAAGATATGTAAAAACATCTGGTTTCAGACCCACATCAATCATTTTCATGAAGATGTTGAGGGCCTTATCTGGATCCCCTGATACTCCATAAGCATATATTGCAACATTGTAGACAAAGGAATGAAGCCCCATTGTTGGGTTTATGAAGATCTCACATGATTCAAGTGCATATGCATGCAAACCCAGCATAGAAAATACAGAGGTTATCACAGCATCGCTTGCGTGATCTTTCCCTTCTAGGTATGATGACTTAAGCTGTCTGATTGCTTCAGCTGGAAAATCTCCCTTGCGTAATATGGTGAATAATATTCGAAATGTTGACTTGTTTGGTAGAAGCTTCATGTCTACCATTTCATGCAACAGCTCACCACACTCAACAAGTTTGCCATTTGAGCAATAGCATGCCATCACCAGGTTAAATGTCATGCAATCCCTCAGAAATCCTGACTGCTTTATCTCCTCTGCAATGCCAATGGCTTCACTTAGCATACCCATGTTCATGTACGCATACATAATAGTAGCAAAAGTTACCTCATCTGCCCTCCCTTTCTGACGCAAATCACGAAATATCAATTTTGCTTGAGATATCATTCCTAACGTTGCATACATATTGAGCATACTATTAGATGCAATAATGTCGGGACCTGTGCCCATGTTCTTCATCTTCTCATATAAATGTTTTGCTCCTTCTACTGAACCGAGCTTGCTATATGCCTTAATCATGGAAGTTAAGATTATCTGATTAGCTGATACCCCAGAATCCTCCATCATATGGAAATAGTTCATGGCTTCTTCAAAGTGACCAGCTTCAGCAAACCCATCAATTAAAGATCCATACACTACCTCATTTGGTTTTACTCCAGTTTTAAGCATTTCTTGAAAAACATCAGCAGCATCACAAAGTTTACTCACACGGACATAACTAGCAATTAATGCAGAGTACGTCAGACATGATGGTTTAAATCCAACATCTTGCATTTCAGTTAAAAGTTTCTTTGCTTGGTCCACTAAGTCACATCCGGAAAACATCTGAATCATAGAGTTATAAGTGCATTCATCAGGCCATGTCCCTTGACTCTTCATTCCCTTGAAGAGGGAAAAGGCTTTATCATAGAGCTTTGCTTTCCCGTAAGCTTTGAACATGACATTATACTCCAACACTGTTCTCCTCTGCCTGAACATATCCCTCTTACAGGAGAAAACATCCTCAGCTTCAGCCCAGAGTCCCCGATTTGCATACACATCCATGATGGCAGCGTAAGTCTTTGATGACAGACCACCAGTCAATTGAGACTTTTCAAGTAAGATCTTCGCTTGCTCCATCAGTCCTTCACTAGCATACAGTTCTGTAACAACTGGAAGACACCCCTCATCAACATGCATGCCTAAACTCTCAATTTCTTTAAGCACGGCCTCAACTTCATGCACCATTCTTTTTTTGCATAGTATAAAAAGGATGGATCTACGAGATGCATCGTCAGGGAAAAGGCCAAACTCCCTTATCCTTTTGTAGTACTGAAGAGCTATGTCTGTGTTCCCTGCATTGGCATACAGAGAGATAAAGATATTGAATGTTTTTACATCTGGAGATATCCCTCTTTCCTCCATCTTATAGCGCAAAGCTTCAGCTTCGCCCAAATTACCATGATTTCCACAAATAAAGATCATGGTGTTGAAAGTAAAAGTATCCAATGTCACTCCAGACTTTAGCATTTCTGCGAACACATCCACGGCATCTTGTAAACGGCCTGCCTTTCCATACATATCAATCAGAGTATTATACGTTGATGCAAGTCGAGGTTTCCTAAGAGATCCCTCTGCTTCTGAAAATTCCACAGCCCTAGATGGGCTCCTGGCTCCTGTCCTGAAAAGCTCAGTCAATAAAAATTGCTTCAAACTTAAGGGCTCTGAACTAGAAATTGTGTTCGGCTCACTAACAGAATCCAAATCAAGATCATTAAAAGTGATTTTCCCAGTGCACCACTCTTTATAAAACCTATCTGCCCGTTCATACTCTCCAGCATCCTTCAAAACTTTAACCACTGTGCTCATTGTAACCTCATCGGGGAAAATTCCTCTCGCCTTCATATGCTTAATCCACAGAAGTGCTTCCTTTGTAAGACCTGCTTTTCCATACACATCAACAAGCATTCCGTATGTATTATTTGTTGGCAAAACCCCATCTTTCGCCATCTCAGTCCAGCAGAGTCTCAACTCATCCCATTTTCTGGCTCTGCCCAGGGTGCGTAGCACAACATTGTAGTGTATCACATTAGGCACATAATCTTTCTGCGATTTCATCCACTCGAACACCCTAATTACCTTCTCCCAACTACTCTGTTCCGTGAGAATCACAGTTAACTCCCTAGCACTAAGTTGGCCGCAATACGAATCGAGTATCTTCTCAGCCTCACTCTCAGTGGCCAAAGACCGCAAAATAATTGGCAATACACCTGCATGCCCTTTCCTTTTACCATTCATGGTAGTTTTCGAACTAGAACCTAAAGCCTTTGAACAACACCGAAGCTTAACCCTAGCAAAAACCCTAACTCCTCTATCAAACTTAATAGTTGTGGGACTTCCAATTTTGAGAAGGGGCAGGTTTTCTCGTAGTGAGGTGGATTTAGATGCATGAGCTTGCAAATATAACCTTCGAAAATTCAAAGAATGGAAGGAAGAACGGAAAAATACTTGCTGGGGTTCATATTCATACGGCTGAGAACAGAGGCGGAGGCTTTCTTGAGTACGGTTGTGCCGATTCTCTTGGCCTCGCACGATTCCGGAGGAACTGTGTACATGAAGCATCATAACGCTCACAGAAATACTCCTGTTGAGCCGGCAACAGGAGGTTTTCGGCGACGTTGTCGGAAATACTCCTGTTGAGCCGGGATCTATCGAACGCAGTTGGAGGTCTTCGGCGACGTTATCGGAGACACGGGAGAGAAGCAGGCCGCTCTGCCGCAGGGATTCTCTGCGTGGGGCGGCGGAGAGAGGGGCGGCGGAGAATGTTAAAAGAAGTTGAGATTGATGCCATATTGCCATTTTTGCGTTCAATTTCTCGCCTGTTCACTTTTTTTTTTTTTTTTTGAATACGTCTCACTCAATGGCTTCTCACTCAGAGGCTGTTTTTTTTTTCTCAAAAATAATTAAATGTTGGAAGAAATGAAAAGAAATTAGAAGAAATTAGAAGAATCGAAAAGAATTGAAAAAAGCTGCAAGAATTTAGATGGAACTGGAAAAATTGAAAAAAATTGGAAAATCTAAAAAAAGTGAAAGTTTATTTAAGTTTATTTTTTATATTAATCTCTTTCTAGTTCTTATTCTTATAATTTATTATTATTATTATTATTATTATTATTATTATTATTATATTCAGAATAATATCATCTTAATCTATGTTTTTAGAATAAAAAAGTATTGTCATTTTTCATATACAAAAAAGTCATTTTCCAACTCCAAGTCATATAATACTCTTGTCCCAAATTGTTTTCCACATTTTATAAATGAAATGAAATTTCAAGTTTTTATATTTATTTTAGTTAAAAATTGACAAAAAATAAAAAAATTACATATTTTAAAATAACTTCAAAAATTTTTTAAAAAAATGATGACAAGAATATTATATTTTATTGAATTGTCAATGAAAAGACATAAATAAACAAAAGTCTCATAATTTTTTAATAATGAACCATGACAATCTTTTTTGGACAAGTTTTACATTTGGATGCTATATTGGGAGCATCTCAAGTTGGGGTAAATTTCACCATGAGTACTTGTTTTTATATTTGTATCCATAGTCTCGTTATTCAGTTGATAAGATAAAGTATTCTCATCACACTTTGTTCTGTAAAAATTTTGATATAGTTTTGAACAATGTAATTTGTATTTTTTATTAATATACCAATTTATAAATTAAGTAATTTTAAAAATAATGAGATTTTGTACATTGTTCAAGATGAGAAGTAAAAAAATGGATGATGCAATAAGAGGTTCCAAGGCATTCTCATAGTCATCATCTTTCTCCTCATTGATGAACGTTTATTTTCACCTTTTTTATGGTCTCAAGTTAACCTCATACTTCGCACGGACTTGCTTACATTTTAAATTTTGATATTGTACTAAAAGATTTTTTTTAGTTATTTAAAAAATTATAATATGCGTTATATAATTTTTTATAGTTCTAAAATATATTTTTTATAGAAGTGTATTATTTTAATATATATGTATTATTTTTTTATTTAAATTTAGATGTATTATTTTCTTTTTTGTTTCTTAAGTGAAATATTGACAAAAAAAGGAAATAGAGAAAAGATTAAAAATGAAAAATTATGAATAGTTTAATAACTCACATTTTTTAAAGGAAATGGTGAATAGATTTAAAATGTTAATTAATAATATTATTAATATCCTTTATATATATAAAGGAGAGTCGGAGCTGTAGGAAGGCAACATTTGGCGAAGTTATGGCACGACATTTGGCAAATCTGATGTGTCACCCTTTTGGACAAACCGGCCAGTCGAATCGGACCTTTTTTTTGCAATTTTTTTCCAAAAGAATACCACCATGAGGTTTGAACCCAAGATCTCTTGGTAATTTAATTGAGTTCCTAACCATTCAAGCTAGAGTGCTTTTTGTTACAATTTCACTTAACCTTTTTATAGTATTTCATAATTAAAAAAGGATTGTATAAAAATTTATTTTTAGTTATAAAAAATATAGTCCTTTAATATAATATTTGAGACTCCGTTTGCTAGAAAGTCGTCAAGTGTCAAGCTTATGTGGGCTATATTAAGGTGAGATGACAACCCTTTATTGGTTGCTTATGTGGCAAAGTTTATTAATGATGAATTGACATTTCTTTTAATTTTAAAATAGAAATTTAATAATGATTCAAATTTTGGAAAAATTTTACGTAAAAAGTTTTAGGACAAATAAAGAATTCATTACTTCGTGACATTAATTGAGTATTTATATTTTTTATTTTTAAAAAGCAATTCATTTAATCCCTCTGTCCTAAAACTTTATTCACACTTCCCCTTTTTCTCCGTCCTAAAACTACCTTCCTATTAGAAAAAAAAAGATGACAAATGATATTAATACCCTCATGTATTTACACCAATTATCTTCTAACTCTATATTTTGAATGATTGCAAAAAAAATTTCAAAAAATCTTTTTTAAAGAGGGTAAAATTTGAAGTCAAAACCAAAAATTAAAAATGGGGAAAAGTCAAACTGGGAAGAAAGAATTAGGACGGAGGGAGTATTTATTTGTTATGTTGTGATAAAATTAATTATGTTATAAAATCAAAGTTGTGAAAGATAAATATAGTATTGTCCAAAATAAAATTATCAAAGGAAAACAATTATATAAAATATAATTTTATGATAAAACTTATTATGATGTAGAAAAAAATTAGTGAAAATATAAAATTGGTATCATCACTTACCATTTCTAGACTAGCATTTTTTATGAATCAAATTTTTAACTAAGTGCAGACACAAAAAACAAAA
>OOIL02000559.1:3132876-3183260 GCA_900332095.2 Cuscuta campestris
TTGACAACCAAAGACCCATTACCGGAACCCACCTGCTGCTGCTGCTGCTGTTGCTGGTGGTGGTGGGGGTCGATTAGGGTTCCGTTGCAGTCCACGGAGGTCGTCGACATTTAGGCCGGAAACGGAAGAAAAACACAGCCGGAAGCGGAGGAGAAAATGGCGGATGGGGGAGGATTGGGAGGAGGAGGAGGAAGAAAAAGATGGTGGGGGGGAACAGAGGGCTAATGATTGAGCGGCAGGAGCTGGTGGAGACAGGAGGGATGGCACATGGGCGGTGGGGGCCAATTCTTTGTACAACGCCACTCACGCACAGCTCATCATCTTCTTCACCGAGTAAGTAGTAGTAAGGCTAATGACTGTCATCATCTTTTCTCTCATCATGGTGAGGAAGGGAAGAGATTTCAAGGAGATGATAAGAGGTTAGCAACATTTAATAAGAGGAGAGCCTCATTACCAAACAAAGTGTTGTGAACCACAAATGGCGTTTAGTAGATGTGAGGCCCACCCAATAATAACTCTTTGGGGTTTGTAAGGAGTATACCAAGTCACTAACATTTGTTAGTGACATTATATGACATTATATCTAAGTGTATAAATAATTATTGTCTGTGTGTGACAAATATGATATACATTGTGAAATTTGTACTAAATAGTATTAAAATGTATAGAAAACTATTTACGGATGACGTGAGTTTTATCGAAATAACTTGTAGATCTCTCTATTTTTAAGAAGACAACGTGGGTCCTTACATTTTGTTGTAATGACTGGGATGTGACATTCTATCCAATTTCATTAATAAATGTATTTTTCTTATTTTTTCCTTAATATTTTATGGTAATAATTCTGAGTTCGCTCCTTTTTTTATTTCTTTGTTTTTCTTTTTTTGTTACTCTTTTTAAAGTGTTTTTTAGAATTTTTTCTATAAAATCGTATGAAAATTAAAAATTGTTTGTATGATATAAAAATAAATGAAATAAAAAACTTTCTAAAAAAGAAAAAACTGAGTAAAATTAAAAAATTGAAAAATAACAAAACAAATTCTTTAGAAACTCTTCAAGATTCTTTTTTTAATACTCCCTCCGTCCTAAAACTTTCTTCTCAGTTTGACTTTTCCCTATTTTTAATTTTTGGCTTTGACTTCAAATTTTACCCTCCTTAAAAAAGATTTTTTTGAAATTTTTTTTGCAATCATTCAAAATATAGAGTTAGTAGATAATTGGTGTAAATACATGAGAGTATTAATGTTATTTGTCATTTTTTTTTCCTAATGGGAAGGTAGTTTTAGGACGGAGAAAAAAGGGAAGTTGGAAGAAAGTTTTAGGACGGATGGAGTACTTTGTATGGAATATTAAAAAAGAGATCTAATTTTCTTTTTTGATAAGGTCCTTATTTCATTTATTTTTATATCATGCAAAATTAAAAATTTTGAAACTATTTTCTAGAAAGAAACTTTTTTAAAAAATATTTATGAAAAAGGAAATAAAGTGAAAAGGAGAGACAAAAAAAGAAATTAAACAAATAGACTAAAGTGAGGAACCTAAAAGTTATTATCATAAAATGGTAATGGCAAAATAGGAAAAATGCATTTATTAATGCAATGTTTATGGATGGAGTATGTGATGAAATGTCCCCTCCCATTGCTCCCAATCATTACAATAAAATGTAAGAACCTCTGTTGTCTGTTGAAAATAGAAGGAAGGACCTGAGAGTTATTTCGACAAAACTCACATCACCCATAAGTAATTTTCTATTAAAACATATGCTCTTTCCCAATATAGTACTTAAATTTTTTTATTTCTAAAATAATACTTGAATAATGTCTAGTGGCGGAAACAATGTCCAATGATGGTAGATATTTAGTTTGAACAATGTCCAGTGGCAGTGGACATTTACCTAAACAATGACCAGTGGTACTATATTGGAAAATAAAAACATATCGTACTATATTTGGGAAAAGTCACTATGTTTTTGATGGTGTAAATTAACCACCTAGATAATCTTTACTAGACCGAGTCTAGGATAATTTGCTGAGTTTGGAGAATGAAAGATGCAGAAAATATAGAGTGACTGATAGGATTGTAGGTGGAAACACATGTAGTCCAAATGTTATTAAGTATGTAAGAGAGTACTAGAAGGTATTACAAAGGTATTTATACTGAAATGGAGGGGACAGAGCACCGCACGTCCATATCAGCCCACGTTTTCAGACGACACGAGGTGACTTCCTCTTGTCTCGTAGCACTTTGTCATATTCCCTCGTCATCTTGTGCTGATGATACCTCTTTTGGTGCATAGCGCCCAGCTGAAAATGTTGGAATATTCTTGTGATCTTTTGTTGAAAATTGGTCACTACTGTCTAACCAACTTTGGAGTTATTCATGCTGACCTTTTCACACAGTAGTAACCTACCCGGTAGGTTTACCTCTCTTCTGCGTTCTGAATGGGAAAAAGATCACAAGCTTGAAGTCACGTACTCTGACAGGTAGGTCTATATTTTGTACCGGTCAACTTTTTCGAATCCAAACAGTAGTCTATTTCAAGTTCAAATCTTCCATTCTGATATATTTGAATCTGACCGATCAGCTTTTGCGGACCTAGATTTGGACCGGGTCGTGGGTGGAATACACCCATCAATAAGCCCTCAACTTCTCGGCCTTGTAAATTTATCAAGGGAGGGAAGTGACAAATTGGAATCGGGTGCTTGAAATTTGAATTTTAAACTTTTCCCGTCTAGATTTTTGAATTTGAATTTTAAAAATCAACATTTCGACACGTGTCACGCTCTTCCCGTACGCCATCATTGCGCTCTACCTGTTGTTTCGCCTTCTCATGTGCCACGCGTGTGCCGGCTGACGCGTCGCTTCCTCTACCTGCCATGTGTCGCGCTATCCTCCGCCTCCCTCGCCTATATAAAGGCTTCTCCTCCCTCCTTCAGTTCACTTTTCACAAATCCGCTTTCGAATTCTTCCTAATCAAATTCTTCCTCAGCCCTTCGAGTCTTCTAACTTCCAAGTAAGTTTCAGGTTCTTCATCGCTTTCCATTACCAGTTATGTCTTCTGAGGATAGCCAAAACGTTTCATTTACCTCGTATGCATCTGTATCCGAGGATTCCATCTCGTCCTCTTCTTCCTCTTCTTCATCTTATTCTTCGTCTCTATACCAGGAGGGGTCGGTTCCCGAGGGTGTTCCAATTCCTAATCTCGCTCCTATAATGTTAGGGAAATCCCCACGGTTGTTTCAAAAGTCACCCTAAATAAAGCGCGTTGGTTGCTCCCTGAGGGTTATATTCTCCATTATAACCCTAACTGGCCCAACATCATTGACCCACACCAGGGAACTAGGGTAGGGTTTCACATTAAATCCCTAAAGGGTGGCATAGTTGACGAGAATTTTAGTGGTAGTAAATTTACCTATAAAAGAGTTCAATTTATTCTCGTGTCGTATTCACAAAGATTGACAAGTTAATAAACCTTAATAATTGCTATTGGAAGTTTTCTAATTTTGAAAAGTTTGAGTTTGATTGCACAG
This sequence comes from Cuscuta campestris, assembly GCA_900332095.2. NCBI lineage: Eukaryota > Viridiplantae > Streptophyta > Magnoliopsida > Solanales > Convolvulaceae > Cuscuta > Cuscuta campestris. The sequence goes on from OOIL02000559.1 coordinate 3,136,407, forward strand.
TATAACAAATTGATTGAGTTGATAAGAAAGAATATGAATTGATTTCCGGTAGTAGGCATTTTCCAATTAATTTAACTAGTTAGATTATGGATGAAGATGGCGAACCCTAATTTGCAGAAGATGAAGATGCCATGGTTGGGATTGATTGTGGATGAAGATGAAATGCGTGGTCGAGATTTACTGCCTTAGATGGATGCGATGAAGTTGTGATTATGTAACTTTAATAAATTAAACTCCTAGATTATATTTTCTAAATTTAAAGGAAATAAACCCCTTCTTACATGAGAATGAGCACTACATTATTTGAAAATGAGCACTACTTTATTTTAGAATGAACACTACGTTACTCGTAAATAAATATTATAATTATATTGAACAAATGTATGAAAATGAGTACTGCATTAATTCAGAACGAGTACTATGTTATTTCAGTACTACTACTACGTTGTTTCAAAATGAACACTTATTTTTTGTGTGTGAATGAATACTACTTACTTCAAAATGAGTACTACCCAGTGGTACCTTACTTCTGATACACCCGGTTGTACCATATACGGACTCCGATATTTGTATGTGTGCCAAATTGAAAGTGAAAAAGACTCCAAATGAAAGAAGTATGTGGGAATGATGTTTTAAATTAAAGTTAACCTTTTCGGTAATTTTGTAATTATTCAGATTTACTTTAGATAAAAATATAAACTTTGCATCATTGGGGCTTCAAACCTACCACCTTGACCCCCCCTAGTGTAACCACTTAAGCTACTACAACAATTATTATAGGAGCCATATAACAAGTAATGGAACATGTGGTTTTTTTTATATCTAAACCCGTAAACCGATCGACTAGTCCAGCGGGTCACTGTTTCGCTCATCGGCCGATCTGACCCGATTTTAATTCCATTGGCTAAAATATATTTTAGTAAAAATTCGTCCAAATCTGGCGATTCCTAGAGTGATATAAAAGTCTAGTTTCTATTACTTTTCTATAAAAAAAACTGTGTATCCTTGGGATCAAACCTACACCCTTGACCCCATAACAAATAGGCACATGTATCAATAAGTTGACCCGATTCAACCCATTAACCTTTGACCCACTTAGTTATTTGATTTTATTTCTAATCTAATTTTAGAACATTGGTTTTATTGTTGAACTAGACCAGAATAACCTGATTAGGGATGACAGCGAGTCAGGTTCGGATCAGGTAGTACTATACCCGAATCCGTCCCAACTTTTAAATCCAGAAGCGAACCCGAGCCCGACTTTTAAACTCGAAACCAAAATTTAACCAATAACAAATTTTAAACCACACTTTTATATTAACAAAACATCTAAATCAAATCGGACCATAATTTTAACAAATTAAATTGCTACATTTGCATATACAAAAATGAGAAAATATAAAAAAAGTTATACAAAAGGTCATGATTAAGAAGATAAACAAGGTAAATAAACAATCGGTAAAGGAGTAGCGAGATGTAAGCAAGAAAGACAGATGCGGCTGAGTGTTGAAAAAACGAGAAGTGGTGAAATGGGAGAGTGTATGTAATATATTAAATTATATGCATTACTATGTAGAGGCATATATAAGATTTTTTTAGTCTTAAATAATTGGGTTCAAGTCAGGTTAGTGTTGAGTCGGGTAAAATATCGAACCCGAACATGATCCGACTGTGTCAGATTCAGGTTTGAAATTTTTGGATCGGGTTTGGATTTTTAAATTCTCAATTTGGGTTGGAATATTTTAGTGTTCGATTAGATTGATTACAGTTGAATTTGAGTTGAATTGCTGTCCCTAAATGTGATCCGTCCCAAGGTGGCCTTTGGCCCAATTTTAAGAACATTGGGTCCGAAGGGTCCTTTGGTTCAATCTGTTACGGCCTTACGGGGCCAGGAATATTAAAAAATAAAAATAGTACGGACTCGGGAGCATTGGAGTAGTAAGTAGGCTCCGTACCGTTTCTGAATTCGGTTGGAGTTTGAATTTTAAAATTTGGCAAAAACACATAGAGAGTCATATGCAGCACAGCGGTATTTGCATTTCCCACTAAAACGTTTTTTTAAAGCTTGAACAGACATAAAAATAAAAATAAAACATTATAAAAATAAAAAAGAAGAAGAAAAAGATCACCATAGCAGTATGTATGTCTACTGCACTAGCAAAGCAGAAGTGCAAAATCTCTTCTTTGTGAACTTTCTTGTGCTTTCTTCCAAGTTCTCCCTCTCTCTAGCATTGCGCAGGACTGGGTAGTAGGGTTCTACCCAGGCTGTGCATTCTTTTTCACTAAATCCCCGTTGAGCTATTGTTGGTCAAAAGTAAATGCATGTTTTGGAACCCATTTTGATCATATTTGCGGATCCAAAGAGATTGAAGTTCTGGGTATGCTTTACTCAAGCTAATCGAAGATCGAAAGCCCGGGTTGGAGTTTCGTTCTTAGAGTGTCATTACTTTTTACTTTTCTTTTTCCCAGATTTCTTGGACTTCTAGAAGAATCTGAATGTTCAAGATTTCCTGAGAATTGTGTAGTTTTCAGTCGAAGTTTGAGTGGTTTTGCTTTTGGTGTGGCTAATGGTATGGTTGATCAGTTAGGGGAGCCACTGCTCTGGGGCCTCTTCCTGTTGGTGGTTTCTGTATAGCAAGCTATTTGTGTATGGTATGCTCCTATCCATTGTGGGGCCTTGTAAAAAGTTCAATTCACTTTTTTCCCATCAAAAGAGGTGAAAAGATTTCAGCTTTTTGATCCAATTATTAGTGCCTGATCGTATTGAAGAATCTAGTTGAAGTTCAAGCATTCAGTTGAGAAGTTCTTTGTCATATCTCTTCAGTTCCAGAGCTGTGCCACTGGATGTTAGATTTGTGAAATCTGGGTCCTTAGAGAAATGTGATGAATAAAAAAAGTTATAGGATGGCATCAGCTGTGGTTGCAGATAATTTGGAATTCAGCACTGGGGTTGATGGCATTTCTAGTGATGAATCTCCTTACAGAAGTTTTAGCTTTCCTGCAGAGGAAAGCCATCCTGCAATTGATGATGGTCTGAATGTGACTGTAATCCCTTCACCATCTGTTGCCCCAAGTGGCATTGACTCAAACTGGATTGATACCAAGTTAGCATCCAAGAAGGTAACCTCTTAATATTGGATTTATCTATCTTCCATTTAGTTGGTTCTCGTCATGTATCTTGTTCGTCATGTTACTATTAGTAGTATATAGTCACCCGATGCAGTTTGAGGCCAATATATGATATTTTTGTACCTAATACTTCATGCTTTATGTTATTGATTGAATGAAACTGTTAGATAGCTTCTGTATTTGCGGTCATAGAATCTTGAAGAACATGTACAGTGCAAAAGTGAAACACAAGATTTTGTCCTTTGAGGAACAACATTTGTTTCACAAAAAAAAAAGATTCTAGTACATGATTCTTCAGGTGGATAAATAGAGAAAGTATAGAGATCTCTCTAAAGTGATGAATATTTGGCTTATTCTTAGAGATTATGCTACTCTCAAGTCTCAATTCTTTCTATTATATTAATTACGCAGAACTGCAAAACTTCTGGTATGGAAATTTTTATTCATAGATTAGCAGGATATACTAGGCTCTATGAATTGATTATCATGCGTTTTTCCATGTAAACTATGTGTTGAGATAATGTTTTGTGTTTTCTCCATCTATGTTCTGATTTCCCTCATGGAAAGTCTCTTTATTTTTTTGGTTACTATATGAAAATAATTCTACACGAGAATTCATCTGTACATTTTTAAGTGCTAAAGGTGAAAATTAGTATAGTGATTACTCATGTACTTTCATTCCACCATCTTTTTTCAATCAATTCTATGTAATGATATGTCATTTATTTTTATTCAATGATCTCCTCCTGTGCAATTGATTATTACTTTCTCCCTCCGGAATTACTTGTCCTCTTTCTTAAAAATCTCTTTTTTTAAGAAATGAGTTTAAGATACCAAATTAATTCTTCAAATGAGTTTATTACTCACTCATCTCAACAATGTTCATTACCTATGTTTAGGATATTTAGACTACTCGACATATTTTCTCTATTGAATATGGAAGTTGACAACTAATTTTGGACAAACGAAATAAGAAAGTGGACAACTAGTTTGGGACGGAGGGAGTATTAGATAATAAACAAAACATTTTATTTTGTACAACTGTTGCATTGATTGAACAAGGAAAACTAGGCAATGGAACTGTAGGACATAAACAATTTTACATGGTTCGAGACTTTGAAGGAAACTTTATAAAAAAAGTACATTCCTAGCAAAAGCCGTGACACTTTGATTTTCAGAGTGGTATCTAATTAAAGCATCTTTTCTGATGCATGCTTTACTGCAAGGCCACATATTTCTACCCGTAAAATGTAATGCGCTTTGATATGTAGTCTAGGTATATTTTCAGTCCAGATTATGTATCTGATTTGTTAAAGTATCGGAAGTTTAAGAGAAAAGTAATCGGTATATAAGCTCTTGAGTTGAACTAAGTAATCAATTAGATTCAATCTTTTAATGTAGTTCAACCCAAGTGTCTTATGGCTCAATCCAGTAACCCTTTCCCCATCCTAAATTCTATCACGATTCATATCTGGATGCAATTTATTTGTACTTCTATCGTCTATCCCAATGTTGAACTTTGATGAATGGCCACTACATATGCTATCTTTTGTGTTTTCTATATAAAGATGTCTTGCTGTCTGCTGTCATTGAGCACCACTTTTATTACTTTCTAGTAGTTTATCACTTTATTGTCTCTTTTACCAATCAAATAATGAAACAATTTTCTTATATCATGTTGCAAATTTGGATAATTAACTTCGTCTCTGGTTTTTTTTTGCGGTGAAATGGCCTTTTAATGATATTGTTTATTTGTAATTATATTTGCATAAGAGCTGATAATTTATCCATCTGCATTTGTGATCATCTTTGCACATTATTTTTCTGATTGTATCACCAATTTATTGAAGTTGTTCTTTTCAAAAGGTCCATTCGTGGTTACAATCTCCTGATGGAAGCTGGGAGTTGGTATCAAACTTATCCACCACCAAAACTGAGTCAGTCATATCATTCTCTAATCGACAAGTGAGTTCTTGTAGATAATGTTACATGTAAAGCAATTAGTTCAATTCATACTCTCTTTCTTTATATTGTTCTGCCTTTATTCCAGGTACAAAAAGTAAAATCTGAACATCTGCTACCTGCAAACCCGGGTATACTTGATGGGGTGGATGATCTAATGCAACTAAGTTATCTAAATGAGCCATCAGTTTTGTACAATCTCCAATATCGGTACAGTAGAGATATGATATATGTAAGCCTCTATTTGGGAGTTTTCTTTTAGTTTTGCTTGTGAAAAGCATGTTTGGCTCATAGATTAATCTATTTCCAGTCAAAAGCTGGACCTGTTCTTGTGGCAATTAATCCCTTCAAGAATGTTCCGCTGTATGGAAACGATTACATTGAAGCATATAAGCGTAAATCCTCTGAGAGCCCACATGTCTATGCCATCACTGATACAGCAATGAAGGAGATGATTCGAGGTACTCTATGGCTACATAGTAACTTTGCTGAAAATCATATTCAGTAATTAGATTTTCAAGGACTTCCTCAGTGATTAGCTTTAGAGAAATCTGACACATCATCTTCTCCTTATTGCAGATGAAGTAAACCAGTCTGTTATTATAAGGTTCGGATTTTAAATTATCTTAGTTATTACTATTATGTTAGTCTTATAAGAGTGATAACTGTTCTCTAAAGTCAAGATTAAATGTTCACAAAAGTGGATCTAATATTGAGTTTGTTTTGGAAGTTTTTTTTGGGGCGGAGGGTGTATTATTTTACTGCATATTGCAAGTGCTATTAATATACTTACATTTTGTTTTGGACAATTGTACTTTTGTATCCAGTGGAGAAAGTGGAGCAGGCAAGACCGAAACAGCAAAGATTGCAATGCAATACTTAGCTGCCCTTGGCGGTGGCAGTGGAATCGAGTATGAAATACTGAAAACAAATCCCATACTGGAGGCCTTTGGTAATGCAAAAACGCTTAGAAATGATAACTCAAGTCGATTTGTAAGTTTAAGTTGATATTCCTTTATAAATCCCTTTTCTCGTATAAAAATAATTGAAGCTAATGATAATTTGTGCAAGTTCCGATGTCCTATTTCTAGAGTATGATAATTTAGAAACATATTGACAGGGAAAACTGATCGAAATACATTTTAGTAAGACTGGAAAGATCTCTGGTGCAAATATTCAAACTTGTAAGCATCTTGTTTAGCATTTTCTGATGTATAATTGTGTATGCTATTTAATTTCAATGAAGACTAACACCAGCATTAATATTTAATTTTTTTTTCTCTGTGTCTGCCCTGGAATTCGGCCCTTAACCATCAAAGTTCTACTTGAGAAGGTATATTTCTATTATACGTGCCTCAATATCCATTCATTTTTCTGTTTCTCATATGATCTTCATTAAATTTTTGCTTGCAGTCGAGAGTTGTTCAGTGCACCAAGGGGGAAAGGTCCTATCATATCTTTTATAATCTCTGTTCAGGAGCTCCACCTGCACTAAGAGGTAAGAATCTCACAAATCATATTCTTTTAATGGGATGTTCACTGCATAACTTGAAAACCAAACATTACTTATGTCTGTCAAAAGTGTTGTGTGTGTGTCGACAGAAGTGTGTAACATATTTGATTAGTAAGCGTTTATCAATTGTTATTACTTACATTGGTTTAGGCTGTGTAATTTGTAGCATGGTTATACACCTGAACAGTCCATGCACTCCTCAGGTTAGGGGTTTTAGGGTGGAAGGGGGGACTATAAGAATTAAAGATGCATGGTGATAAGTCAAGGAAAAATTATATTGGGTTTTGATGTAAATTTATTATTAATAGGTTCATTTTGGAACACAGTTTTGAAATATCATATTTTTATAGTATATGTTTAAATATACATAAAGATATTAATGGTCAAAATAGTGCTCTGGAGACTGAAAAAGTATAATGGAAGAAAATTATGGGACGGAGGACTATAGAATATAAATGTGAAAGAAATACAAGAAAGAAGGAAGAGTCTTGATACAGAAATCCCAAGATCCAGCCACATTTATCTTCTTTATCTTTCCCAAGATCCAACTTTTTCTAATAAAGACAGTCTTATTAAATCGTCGCTTCAATCTCAATGGTATATTTCAATCACATTGTAACTTGTGCTCCTTTAGTTCAGCCAAACGACCAGTTTTGGGTCCAGGTCTAATATGTTCCCGATTTAATCTGGGTTTGAACACATATAGTTCGATTCTGGTTTAAATCGGGTCATCTTGGATTTTTGGTTCTAGATCAGGTCTTTAGTTATCAGGCCATTTTAGATTCGGTTTCGGGCTATTCGGTTTAGCAAATCGGTTCTGGGTCTAGTTTGCCAGGTCTGTGGTATCCCATACGTCAAAGGACCCTATCTTGTATATTCAAGTTAACTCATCATAATGGCTGCAAATAAGAATGACCTTAGACTCTTAGTGTTGGTCCTTGGTGCAAACTTAACGTGCAAATCTTTTGTTACCTCTCCACAAGTTCTTTTTTCGTATTGTCTCAGTAGTCTGTGCATATATGAATCATGGACCTCTCTTCTTTAAACAATGCAAGAAACAATACCCTAATGATAATTTTTCCCATCCAATTTTACCCCTCCTTTTCCCCAGCAGATAGTTTTTGGTCACCATAATTTTCATATGCTTTGTGGAACATTGATTCGTCCGTTGCAAATGGAGCTAAAAGAGTCATTGGACAATTTTTTTAGCTTGGCGTGAATAATAGACCAATTTAAGATGGCACATTAAATTCCTTGCTTCTTATAAATGCAGCAATGCATCAAGGGTCTAACAGAAATAGCCAATCATAGTTAGAGCGTTTTCTTCTCTACTCTACAACCATGTACCTATATTTTTGGTTGAATATGAATTCCTTCACTTTTCATTCTTCTCTGTTTCTGCAGAAAAGTTAAATTTGAAGCATGTAGATGATTATAATTATTTGAGACAAAGCAATTGCTACTCAATTTCTGGGGTTGATGATGCCAAACAATTTCAGTTTGTCACAGTAAATTTCTTAGTCTATTGTAAACTTTTGCCGCAATGTATTTCCATGTTTTTTCCATGGGAATGAAAAGTTTATATCCAGAGGCTAAACTTTCTATTTATGTTTTAGGAAGCTTTAGATGTTGTCCATGTTAGCAAAGAGGACCAGGAGAGTGTATTCTCAATGCTAGCGGCAGTATTGTGGCTTGGGAATGTTTCCTTTACAGTTATCGACAGTGAGAACCATGTTGAACCTGTTGACGATGAAGGTAACATTTTTTTAGAGGTTTAAGAGTCATGAGTTGCGAGAAGAACTTCATGGGCTTATCAAAAGTGCAAAACACTTCTATAGTATCAGTTATGTTTGAGCCAATGTTTTATTTCATAACTGCAGATGAAAACATTTTAATGCAGGTATAGAAAAGTAGCTTTTTTATGTACTTTGAAAATTCGATTTTAACTTTTATGCTCTATTTTTTTCCAGGTCTGTCAACCGTTGCAAAATTACTGGGGTGTGAGCTTGAGGCATTAAAAGTAGCTTTATCAACACGAACTATGCGAGTTGGAAAAGATAACATAATTCAAAAGCTGACTTTATCTCAGGCATGGATAGAGTTACATTCTAACTAGTTTTTTTTTTGTGGGAAATTGGAAGTTGGAACTCTTTTAGACATTATATGTACTGGGAGACTAATTACTTATTGAACCTTATGTTTCCATCAATTCAGGCTATTGACACAAGAGATGCATTGTCAAAATCAATTTATTCGTGCTTATTTGACTGGTTGGTTGAAAAAATAAACAAGTCACTTGCAGTTGGAAAACGCCTTACTGGAAGATCTATTAGCATCCTCGATATTTATGGTTTTGAATCATTTGAGGTATGACCTGTTTGATTATTTATTTCGGTTATTTATTGTTTGTCCCGCCATTACACTTCACTTGCCTTTGCATTGCAGAGGAATAGCTTTGAGCAGTTCTGTATTAATTATGCCAATGAAAGATTGCAGCAGCACTTCAACCGCCACTTATTCAAGTTGGAGCAAGAGGTGACTCCCGTTTATCTTATATTATTATAGCTCCATTCAAGTCTGACATTAATGGCCAATAGCATTCTCATTTTTACTTTTTTGATACATTGAAGGATGAATGAATGAAGACATGCTTTAAGTCAAAGTTCATCCATTTTTCAATGTATCAAGAAAGTGTTAATAGATAGTTAATATGGAATGGAGGGAGTATGTCCTTATCTATAATCTACATCAGGCGAGCGGCTCCTATCTATTTACTTTTCTTCAAGATATGGTGAGAACTATATTAATCTACTTGTGTGGAGTACATCAATGGGAGATGCGAGGGAAATTGGATTAAAAGCCAACACCAAATGTTTTGGAGAAGCTTTTGGCTATCAATAATCTAAGCTCAAACCAACATTATAGTTTCTACTCCCTCCATTTGTGGGCCCGTTTTTATTATCTTATTTCATAGGATCTGAACTGATGAACTCGACCCTTTGCATTTCCATAAGTAATAAAGTATAATCAGTTCTCTAATTTGTTCTTGTTGACATTTTGGTTCAGAACAAATCCTGAACAATCAATCAGAATGTATTATATGGATACTAAATGCAAGAACTTATTCGGTTTTGCATTTCAGTATGTTTCTATATGTGTTGGACCCCTTTAGGTTATCTTGAGTGATCATACCTTGCATGTCAGATTGTCCGTCTTTGGATTTCACTAACTTTGGTATATGGCACTCAATTTGGCTCATTGTGGCATAAGAATAAAATGTGCTGATTCATTTAGTTTTATTGAGGCATGTGAGAGCACATGACATGAAGGGAAATCTAGAGTTGTTTAACATAGTAAAAGTCAAACCTGTGAGAAGTGAGAACTATTATAAAAAGTGGTATCATGTACTAAAAAGTAACAAGTTCTTATTACACTTCTAAGAGTTCACACGTCTTTGCATTCCAGTACGAGTTTGAGGAACTTTGGTCTGCTCTTTTACATACTCCATTAGTCATACCAACTGTGCACTAAGATATGTTTTTTCAGGAATACATCCAAGATGGCATTGATTGGACGAAAGTTGATTTTGATGACAACAAGGATTGCCTAAATCTATTTGAGAAGGTACGAAATCACTTACACTATGTTTGGTTCAAGGAATTTGAAAGGGAAAAGAAAAGAAAATTAGAGAGAAAACAATTTTTTATGTTTGGTTGGAGAGGAAAAGAAAAGAAAAATGGAAGAAAGAGAAAATAAGAAGACAAATTGTACTAAGATGACGAAAAATCAAATTCCTCCCACTTTGGTGAGGAAAATGAGAGAAAATCTTTTTTTCTCTTTTCCTTCCAAATTCCTTGAACCAAACATAGTGTTAGTTGAAAATTTGTTCACATTGTTTGTTGAAAATAATGTGTGTGTGTGTGGTGTGGTGTGGTGGGGGAGGGGGGGGGGGTCAAAGCATATATTAACTGANATTTTTTCATTACAGATTTGAGCTATTAAAATAACATTGTCACCAAATATTCATGTTTTATAAACAATCTCATATAACTTAGTCCATTCCCATTTCTGCATTGAATAAACCAATTCATATTTTCTTTTTTAGTATGAGCAATATTTTTGGAATTCTACTTAGATCAATATTATGGGAAAACATCAATTTTACTATTGTTTACACACTCACCTTTCTCTCTCTTGACATTCTGAAATGATTTGTGACGCAGTTGACCACATGAGGCACACTTTTAGAAAATGCATTTCATTCTACTTGTTTTCATTAAAAACAATGTGGGGTTCTAATGGGTTATTGTCATTAAAAACAATGTTAGAAGTAAAATGCCCTTATAATTTGGGATGGATAATTGGAGGGAGTCCAAATAAATTAGTAATACGCAAATTAATACACCAGGTAATACTGCCCCTTGCCCCTCAACCCCTGGGGCAAGGGGTAGGGGGCACGGGGGTAGGAACCATCAATTTTTTGAATGGAGCAGCGTAGGAGGCCCAGGTCCATGACCAATTAATGAGAGTTCTCATGTTTTTTGTTAGATGTGATTCATATAAGTTGTGTAATGAAATGTGTGGTATGCAGTTTGTCTCTTGTAACTTTTTTTGTTCCCATGGACATTTGACAGAAACCACTTGGATTGTTAACCCTTTTAGACGAGGAGTCCACCTTCCCAAATGGCACAGACATGACCTTTGCCAATAAACTCAAGAAGCATTTGAGTTCCAATCCTTGCTTCAAAGGTGACCGTGAGAAGTCTTTTACTGTATGCCACTATGCAGGCGAGGTATGCATGTCCTTGCATTTTTGGGAGAATATCGGAACTGCTTGATAAAACTTTCAGTATTATATCTTTCTGTTTTCTTCTTCAATCTGAAACTTCTGCTTTCCTCTTTGCCAGGTAACCTATGATGCATGCGGCTTTCTTGAGAAGAACCGTGATTTACTCCACTTGGATTCCATTCAACTTCTGGCTTCTTGCAAGTACCGCCTACCACAGATGTTTGCATCCATTATGTCAACTCAGAGTGAGAAGCCTGTCATAGGCCCCTTGTATAAATCAGGGGGAGCAGATTCTCAGAAATTAAGTGTTGCCACAAAGTTTAAGGTAATATTACTCCCTCCTTCCATAAATTTACTTCCCCCTTTCCTTCTTCGTCCATCCAAAATTGTCCCGTTTCTTTTTTTGGCAAATCTTTTATCCTAAAAAGACATTTCTACCCCTTTCGACTATTACCCACCCATCACCCACTATGCCCCATTTAACTTTTGTGATGTGATGGAATTTATTTTTGGATTTACTTTCCCCCTTATTTTTCATTCCTTTATCATTATCTATCACATCTCCTCTATTCATTTTACACTTTTAGTTCATCCACTTTCTATAAATATTAAAGGGCAAAAAGGGAAAGTCGAAGCAATATTTACTTTCTCCTAAATATGATGTAAAGTCAATATGGGAAGTAAATTAGTGGAGGAAGGGAGAACATTGTAACCAAACATGTCATTGATTTCTTAAGATTGGCTCTTTCAAGTATTGCTTACTGCTTAGTATTCAGTTGTGTGAAAATAGCCATAGACCCATAGATTCTACAAAGTGTTTAGATCATTGATCTTATAGGTGCATAAATAATTAGTGTAATCATCGTATCTTAATTCCAAATTCATTAACAGCGCAAATAAACTCTTCCTTTTAGTTAAAGTTTGTAGGGATCTTGCAGAGAGAAATACAATTGGTATTGCATTCAAATTTTGCTTGAACTTTTTCTTATAGGGTCAACTATTCCAATTAATGCAACGCCTGGAGAGCACGGCACCACATTTCATACGTTGCATAAAGCCTAACAGCTCCCAATCTCCTGGGGGGTTTGATCAAGGACTCGTATTGCAGCAGCTACGTTGTTGCGGTGTCTTAGAAGTAGTTCGAATATCTAGGTCAGGGTACCCTACCAGAGTGTCCCATCAAAAGTTTGCTAGAAGGTACATTTGATAGATATTAGTTTCAAGATGAACCAATTTCCCAGCTCTATATTTATAAAAACTATGCACATTGACTACTTTTTCCTAACTATCTTAATCAATGAATATTACCCTTTCCCCAAGACAAACATAAATGAGAGCAGCTATTTAGTGAGGACATTTTAGACAAAGTACTAAAGTTTTGATTAATTTTTCATTTCCAAAACCTTTTCTTTAACTGCATAAATTGGTCAACCTAGACAGATAAAAAGGAATAGATGGAGTATGAAGTTTTGGTTATTAATGTTTTTATTAAAATCCTTTCAGATACGGATTTCTTCTACTGGAACATGCTGCATCACAAGATCCACTCAGCGTCTCGGTTTCCATACTCCATCAGTTCAAAATTCTGCCTGATATGTATCAGGTTGGATATACCAAACTGTTCTTCCGAACTGGGCAGGTGAGCTAAGTAGTGAAACCTATCTTGTTTGATGACACACGAAAGTTTTTGCTATTCCATTTTATCAACATCCCCTTGGATCGCTACGTTTTAGGTTGGGGTGCTTGAAGATACAAGAAATCGCACCCTCCACGGGATCTTACGTGTTCAAAGCTGCTTTAGAGGTCATCGAGCTCGTGATTACCTGAAACACTTGAAGAGAGGAATCACAACTCTTCAGTCATGTACGTTTGTGTTAGAGTATAAAAACCTTTCCTGGGCCACAAGCTTGAAGCCTTGAACTTTTGGTTGAGTTGGTTCCTTGACATGGTATCAGAGCCTTGTTTCCCGTGCAAGACTCCACAACCTCAAGCTTTAGCTTTTGGTTGAGTTGGTTTCTTGACAATCTGCATGCACATGCACGTGAATATTAGTAGAGCGATTCTACATCTATTCAGAACATGTTGAAACTTTATTTTGGTGGATTAGGACCTAATGTTTCGCAACATCTTCTGCACAGTTGTTCGAGGTGAGAAAACTAGAAGAGAATATGCAATCTCGCTACAGAGTTACAAAGCCGCTGTTTGCATACAGAAACAGATGAAGGAGCGAATTCGCAGGAGGGCATACAGAAATGTCCAAAGGGCATCAATCATCATACAATCAGGTAATTTGCATTTCAAGATTAGAGCTGTTAATTTGTATCCAAATCCACAATTCAATGATCCATCTAGACGAACACATTCCATATAGGTTGGCTTGGGTCTACTCCTTTTGTTATATGGTGAGATGAATAAATAAAAACATGCTTGAACATGAAACCATGAAGATATGTATCGTTGCAGACACATATGAAATTATTAGAATTGACTTGTATATTTACATTTTGTAACAATTAAGATATATATTCGAGTTATTTCTTCTATTTTCAAATTTCCAGCTGTGCGTGGGTGCCTTGTCAGAAGATGTTCTGCTGATATAGGGCTGCTGCTACAGGCTGGAGACAAGAAGGTAGTTGTGGAATTTAAGTTTCTTTTCCCCTTGCATTTGAAAAATTGTTGTTCTATACTGATCTGCTGGGCTCTCAAATGATTCGTCTCTGTGTTATATTGATATAGTGAAGTACATCTTACTTATCTGAAAGAAAAGTAGATGAATTATGGACCATACTATCCAAAACTCTATAGGAAGTACGACACACAAGTTTAATGTGTCATTGTGATTTAGCCCATTATATTTACCCTAGGCTAAAACATTTCAATAATGACTCTTTTAGCTCCATTGGCAATGGATGCCAAAAATAACATCTGGGTTTTTCTTGTAATCGTTGCTGGTTTTAGTTTCAAAAATTGAGATCTCTTCTTGGTTTCCTAAACAGGGTAATAATGAGTGTGAAGAGGTACCAGTGAAGTCCTCATTTCTAGGCGAGTTACAGCTCCGTGTTCTGAAAGCCGAAGCTGCACTCAGAGAAAAAGAAGAGGAGAACGACATACTCCAGCAGCGGCTCCAGCAGTACGAAAACCGCTGGTCAGAGTACGAGTTGAAGATGAAGTCCATGGAAGAGGTGTGGCAAAAACAGATGAGGTCCCTACAGTCCAGCCTCTCCATAGCCAAAAACACCCTTTCTCTGGACAACTCTGCAAGGAACTCTGATGCATCCGTGAGTGGAAACGAAGACAGTAGAGGATCAACTTGGGACAGCAATGGTGGAGTACAAGTGAGGCCTATGAGTGCTGGCCTAAGCGTGATAGGCCGTTTGGCCGAAGAGTTTGAGCAAAGGAGCCAAGTGTTTGGGGACGATGCCAAGTTCTTAGTGGAAGTGAAATCAGGCCAGGTTGAGGCTAACAATGTCAACCCCGAACGCGAGCTTAGACGGTTGAAACAGTTATTTGAGGCCTGGAAGAAGGACTACGGGACCAGGCTAAGGGAAACAAAGGTTATTCTGCATAAGCTGGGGAACGACGAGGTGCTTATTTGCGACAAAATGAAGAAGAAATGGTGGGGAAAGAGGAACAGCAGCATTTCAAGGCTAGGCTGAACTGATTGGGTTATCTATCAAAAACTTGATGTTTGAATTTCAAGGCAAGAAAACTGCTTGGAGCCGGATGCGATTACCCGAACCCGAATAACATTATGCCAAACTCCAAATGACCCGAAAATCGAACACTTGATCTACAGTTCAATTGCAGGTGTTGATGATATTGCAGGAGAATACAACGTTAGTGATGAAAATTATTGGTAATGACATCGGAATCATGTCATTGATTTTAGCCAAAAATATTTATTAAAAATTTTGTTGACATTGTCTACTCTTGTACATTGCAAGAAGTTACTCCTCCCATCGGCCACTAGATATTTTCAAATGACTTTTTGTGGCTTTTGAGAAGATTTGAGAAAATGTAAAAGTTTATTAAAATATCATTAATGAATGGTGAATTATATGAAATGAGATGCGTGAAGTGTAATATACTCCGTATAAAGTAAGTGAGAATAGTTATACTATTTTAAATACTCCCTCCATCCATTTTTAATGTTCGTACTTTCCTTTTTAGTCTGTCCATAAATAATGTTCGTATTTCCTTTTTTGGTAATCTTTTTTATATCAACAGACCTAATTACCTTTACTTTATTTCTATCCTTCTTTTTTTTTCTTTTCCTCCACCTTCCACCCCAGTCCCACCAAACCTCTTTTTTTCTTCTTTTTTCTTCTTTCCTTCTCCACTTTGGTCCTTTTTTTTTGCTCTGTACCAGATTTCTTCCTCTTCTCTCTCTTCCCTTCTTCTTTTCTCTTCTCTTCTTCCTTCTTCTTCGGATTCTTGTTCTTCTTTGGATTCTTCTTCTTATTCTTCATATTCTTCTTCTTCGGATTCTCTGTCTTCTCCTTCGGATTCTTCATTTTCTTCTTCGGATTCTTCATTTTCTTCTTTGGATTATTTGAATTTGGCCCAGGTCTATGAAATATAATTCAGATATGTGAAAGATCTTCTTCAAGTCTTCTTCATCTTTTTTTCCATCCTTTTCTGCGATGGATCGCCGGAACCTGTGATTTTGGATGATAGGGTTGGGCGGCGGGGCTATGCCGGCGATGGAAGATGTCAGATCAGACATTGAGGGAGTGGGTGACCGTAGAGTGGAGCAGGAAAGTGGGGAGGGCATAATTGGAAAGTCAATGTAAAATTTAATCTTTATTAATCTTCATGCCAAGTCAAAGTCCGAACGTTAAAAATGGACGGAGGGAGTATTCAAAAAGGTAATGAGAATATTTTTCTAGGACGAACAAAAAAGACATTTTAAAAAATCTATAGTAGACGCACATCACATCTTGTTTTATATGAATTTTTATGAGGTTTTAAGTATGCCAACTTTATTCTTTAAAATTTTACATCGATATGAAGTAAATTAAAGCTTAACACAAACATATTAAAAAATGAATCTTAATTATATGGATCTTAGGTCTTGAAATGATTAAATGTATTAAGCCTTGTAAAATTAAAAAGATCTAATTACGAGTTCATAAAAAATACTTCCTCCGTCCCGCTATATTCGTCTATTTTTGACTTTTGGAATTGTTTATCTAAGCACTTTAACTTATCAAATTCTCTCAATGTGTTAGCCTAAATATAGTCATGTGTGATCTTGTTTAATTTGTCTTAACATATAGATTATTAATATATAATTTCTATAATTTTTAATATACAAATTACAAGATAAAATGGATTAAAGAAGTACATTGGATGGTGTGCAAAAATGAAAGTGGACAAATACTCTGGGTCGGAGGTAGTATACGAGAAGATTCAACTACGAGTTCATAAAAATATGCGGATTTTAAGACGTCGATAACATAAATCTTTAGCCTTACTCGTAGCTTTGATATTGTTTTTTTTCTTTTTGAAGGATTTTTATGCATTGCATCAATTGCATGTGGTTTTACTATTCCAACATATTTATAAGGGGTGTGAATCATAGTCTTGATCGATAGGATTCCAACTTTCCTAGTATGGATACTTAGTTCAACATAAACATCAAAGAAAAGAACATCAAAACTTGAATAAAAATATGTCTCGACAATTAAATTACCTAATTAAATCAATAAATATTCCCTTAGTCTCACTATGTTTGGGACATGAGGTAGTGACACGAAAATTAAGAAGAAATAAGATGTGAACAATACAAATATGGCAAAATGTGGTATGAAACAAAAACAATAGAATAAACATAAGGTAGAAAGGGACAATAGTGGGATGAATGAAGCGTTATCTAATTATATAAACTGTATAATTCATACTTGTAACATAAATAATAGAAGTGGGAAAATCATTTTGAGAATGATGATAAAATAATATAAGAAACCCTTTGTGGGAAAATCATTTTGAGAATGATGATAAATTAATATAAGAAACTTTTTGAGAATGATAAAATAAAATTTTAACATTCTCTTTTAAAAGTTTTCAATCTTATTACTTGGTTTATTTTTAATAGTATATTAAGTACTTTATACCATAAAAATCTTCAATTACTAACTTATACAAAGTTTAGTTAAAATATATTAAAAATAAACCAAGTAATAAGATTGAAAAATTTTAAAGGATAGAAATTTTGTGAATCATATTTTAAAAAAATATTTCTTCCATCGAAATTGGTTCTTCAGTTCTTCTCATACACTATTGACACGATCAAACTTTGTTCGCTTTGTTTGATTATTTTCACTATTCATTTCATGATATAATATAATCCTATCACATTTTTTTGTAAAAATTTTATCTAATGTTTAAATATATAATTTTACACATATAATCAAATAAATCGGATTCAAAATAAAGTTGATAAAACAACGTAAGGCGCAGTGGTTATGTCAAATGTTTCTTGTAAAACTTTTTTAATCTAGTTTTTAAATACATAATTTTTTTATAATTTTGCACATACAATCAAAGAAGATCAATTTAAAATAAAGTTGGTCAAGGGGAGTATAACATTTTCTTTTCTTGGAGATGAACCTAAAAAGAAAAAGAAGAAAAAGAATGTCTCCAAAAGTGGTATACTCCTTCCCCTCAAAAAAGAGAAAAGAAGGGATGAAAAGGTTGGAGATGAATAAAAATGGGATGTCAATTAAGCAACAGAGAATAAGATATGTTCCGCTAAAACCTTGTGCTATTCGGAGTGGAATNTTTTATAATTTTGCACATACAATCAAAGAAGATCAATTTAAAATAAAGTTGGTCAAGGGGAGTATAACATTTTCTTTTCTTGGAGATGAACCTAAAAAGAAAAAGAAGAAAAAGAATGTCTCCAAAAGTGGTATACTCCTTCCCCTCAAAAAAGAGAAAAGAAGGGATGAAAAGGTTGGAGATGAATAAAAATGGGATGTCAATTAAGCAACAGAGAATAAGATATGTTCCGCTAAAACCTTGTGCTATTCGGAGTGGAATCTAAGCAGAATACCGTTATGCACCTCTGCCCCATGGCCTCATAGTACAGGGGGAGAGAAATGCTAGTCAGAACTTGCAAATAAAAAATGACACGAACTTAACATTTGTAAATATAGATTTCTACGGAGTGCTTTTTAATGAACTGTGGGCATTTTGAACCAGTCCACAAAGGGAAAGTTGGTGACCTTGAACCTTGTAGGGATGATCATAGACAAAAACAGACCAACTATTTAAGCTAGCTAGACAGTGATTAGAATTAAGAATGCAAATTGAAAAACCAACATGAATCCCAAAGAAGCATACAAATGTAAAAACTTACACACACACACACACACACACATGGATTCCAATAGGTGGAATCTTATTTTGGGGCTAATAGTTACGTTTCATGGATGCAGACAAATGCCAATCAAACCTTAGCGGGCGACTAAACCCAGTGTTAAATAACATCTTACCAATCTCCTCGCGTAGATTCCCATGGAAAGGTGGGCCCCGAGATTCCAAAAGCCGAAAAGTATCCACAGATTGAATCCGACCATCCCCATCAAATGCAACAAGTATGTCGTCTACCCCATGGTAAGTATGGAGAATTCCAAGAGTTGTAGAGCATCCCCTGATTGGGTTTGGGCATACCAACCACCCCATATCAATGAAGTATTCATCACTAGTCTCCTCACCATCTACGGTACAAGTAACCACGACGACGTTTGAATGCTTTCCCTTGATATTGTTTTTATACCACGCAGCCAATTTATCAACAAAACATTCACTCGCCTCTGAGTATATATAAAGAACAACAATCTTGCCCTTAAGCACTTGTGCCACAGGAACCTTATCAATGGAGCCAGAATCAAGCTTGCGAAAAACATGTGTTGAAGGAAGTAACGAGTTCAGTCTCAGTCCCCTTACCCTTTGAAGTTCATTGTTGATCAACTCCCCCATGGTGAAGGGATAACCGCCGATGCCAAAGTCAAAGATGATTGGCATTCCATAGGCATCAACACACTTTTTAATAGGATCCACTATGAAAAGACTTTCCTTGCCGCTGTCAATTTCACACATTCTCCTTAGCCTATGGCACACGGTGTTGTCGAAGGGGAAATACCACCAGCCTAGCAGCTTAAAACGTGCAAGAGCATCAATGATTAACTTCTCTTGGAACTCTGGGGGCACCTGCCCATCGAAGGGAAAGCACACCACCACAATCTCAAGGTCATACCCTTTCTCCTTACATTCCTTGTAGACCTCCTGAAGCCTTCTTAAACTTGTAGCCGCAGAGCACACATAAAGCCCCACAAGCTTGCGTTTAAGTTCTGAAATAGTAATACAACCATCCTCCTTCAACCTGCCACCGGTGAGAGATTCAATGTTGTAGAGAACATCAGTGTCACTAAGGCCCAAAAGCTCATTGAGGGAGAGATCCTGCCGATCTGTATCAGGGCGTAAACAAATATCCCTTCTCCCCGGAGTAAAGTCAAAGCAATCAATTTCAGCTACTCCATACCAAAGAAACATGAAGGGCGGGCCATGGTATGTAACCTTCTGAGATGGATCAAGAACCAAAACTATAAGCTCACCATCAAAACGGAGGGCTGAGCAAATGTACTCGCGCCGATAGGAGTCAACGAAAGGGACAGCGAGGCAGGAAAAGCCCGACAAGAATTGTTGATAGGCAGAGCAGTGATGAGTGAAACCCTTCCTCATCATTGGCACCACCACCAGCACAATATCATCTCTTTTAGCAATCTCATGAGAAGCTAAAGCTGTGTGATAGACCATGGTTCCATCCTCAGAGTCCCATGTAGAAGGCGCAAACACGCAACAAATAATAACATATTTACCCTTTAGGTTTAGGGTGCTTTCCACATTAACATTCTCTTTGTCTGGTGTTGTGCTTGAGGAACAGGCCATAACAGTATTGCTTTTAACAATATCATTGACACAAATTCTGGCTCCAGGGGGTTGAACATCAGGATTACGCTTGCCCGGTGTACCAATGCTCAATTTAGACATATGTATACTATTAATACCCCTGTCCGCACCCATTTTTGGATCATGCAAGCCCACATAACTTCTGAATTGGTTGGGCTGAATACTGGGAATATTTTGGCTACTGGTGTTGAAACTCAAGAGCTTATTCCCTAGCAAATCTGAAACATTCAGTTGTTCTCCTACCGCAATAGTGGGTGCATGTGGGAAGGGGTGCCGATAAAAGGGGCGTTCGGCATCAAGATAATAGTTTAGATTATCATTTTCAGTTGGAGAGGGTGGGGGAGAGTCCCCTCCTGATTCGCACCCGGAGCAGGCATAAAGAGAGAAATTTTCGAGCCATTGCTGTCGAGACCTTGATAAATTTGGAAAGAATGCATCCAGCTTCCTCGCCGGACCTACACAGAAAAATTAAATCATACTCTATGAAATTTAATGAGATTGACTGAACTCATAAACAGTTACCCCATGATTGATCTATGATGGTTTAAATTAATAACCTGATAAAGCTTTCTTTGGCGTCGATCGGCGGCGACGCGGCGCCTTATGTTGATAAATCCACTTTCCACAACCATCATTCGTAGCTAACGGATTTTCATCACTCCATCGCACCTCCACCTCCATCCTTTTTCACTTCGTCTCAGAACCCAAATAACCCTAACCAGACCCCCCTCTCTCTACCTTAATTTTTTTTTTTTACCGGGTATATATAACACGGACAGCTCGGTTAAGAGTATATATATACATTATTATACCCACGCCGGCCCAATTATTTATTGGACTCATGTCATATGCTGTGGAATTTAGGGCCTTTACTATTTAAATATAATCTTGAGTAAATTCTATAATTAGTCTTTTATAATAGAGGATGTTTCTCTATTTAGTCCTCAATTATCAAATATTACCTCAGTGGTACTTCTTTTATATGTATCTTTCCACATTCAGTCCTTTTTTTGATCTTCTATCACGTTGGTGTTAATTTGATGGCTAAAAAAATAAATTAACAATGATAATATATCTTTTTTGTCATACACAATTCCAAAGGCTGTTCCGTTTGCATCGTTTGTGAATTACAACCACTTTCTACTACAAACATAGTCTACAAATGTGGTCTTCCGTTGGAATCCTAGTCCACAATCATAGTCATTATTTTTGTGTTATCCGCTTAACCAATATCAGAACACGCCACTAGACATAATGTTGATGTTAAATTATATATTTAGCTTTCAAATTAACACTAACATAACAGAAGATCAAAAAAAGACCATTTATGGAAAGATACATATAAAAAAAGGACCACTTGATAATATTTGATAATTGAGGACTAAATAGGTGATGGACACCGCTTTTTTGGGGCGTCGACCCGATGAAATCGGTACTGGGTCGGCACCGCACCAAATAGCGAAATCCGGATATTAAATAAATAAATAAAGTGGAGAGAAAGTATTTATACGTGGAAATAGATACATATCTCCAATTGCTATTATCTAGACTTTATCCCGACTTTTCCCCTTTGGACAGGACCTAGACCTATAGATTTGACAGACGAAGATGATCGAGATAGATATGAAAAAAAAGTCATGAGGTGCGTCGAGGTTGCTCTGGAAAAGCAAAAGATATGTTTGTTTGTGATCATCCTTCTCCAATCGCCCTTCGTTTTTTTTGAATTGTGGGTAAAAGTGATTTTTAAATTGAAATGGAAAGGAAATTGTGGGACACCTTTTTTTAAACGTCCATGAGTTTTTGGGACGAAGGGAGTATAATAAGTTTTTTATAAACTTGATTCAAATTTTAATTATGTGTATATATATATATGTGTGTATATATATATATATATATGTATATGTATATGTATATTTATATATGTATGTATATATATATATGTATGTATATATATATATACATATGTATATATATATATGTATATGTATATGTATATGTATATATATATATATATATATGTATGTATAAAGAGAGAGAAACTGAAATGTTACTAGATTTAGATTAAGTTTTATGCCTTTTGAGTTGTGAGTAGCCTCATGGGTATATATCATATTTTAAATTAATATATAAACTAAATAACTAACAAAAACAAACCATTAAGTGCATAACCCAACGGGTCAAACCCGACCCGACCCGTTCTGACCCGAAAATTTAACAGGTCTTCAGGTTCGGGTCATTTCGGGTTCGGGTCGCTAAATCAATGTTCAAAACTCGCTAATTTCAGGTCGGGTTTCGGGTTAGTAACGGGTCGGGTCAAATTTTGCCAGGTCTACTAGGCTGCCTCGGGAGACGAGGGTTAAGTGACTTGTAAGGTGAGAGAGGCCAATCTCAAGAAAAAGCTGAGTGCCTTGTGAGGTGGCTAAGGTCATTTTCAGGAGAGGGCTTAGGCTACTTCGGGAGACAAGGCGTGAAGACCGCACCAACATTTCTAGAGTTGAATATACCTCGAGGTCTTCCACTTTGTACTTGGAAAACAGAATAGAAGAAATTTCTTTGTCATTTTTTTGAACAAGATCTGTGTACGCTAAGTTGCTGATTTCAGCCATTTAATGGATTAGGGATTTTTCCTAATCCAATATTATTTGAACAATACAAGAAAGCCCAATTTTATCCGGCCCAAGATATAAATCAGATAAATTATTCGAGACAGAATTAGAGATATATGGACAGAAGAATATATTTGAAGTGATGTTAAGACATTTGGCGGGAACCGCGGAACATTATCACATGGAAACCACATGGGCTTCACATGGACAATGTTCCCATTTGTCTCCATCAATTATTCCCTTCCCCCCTTTAAATGCAAGCTACGAAGATGACGGAGGAGGGAGGCCAACTTCCTATAAGTTTTACTACTATTCTTCATTCTTTTTCTTTTAGCTTGGAGCTCCATTAATGGCTCCAAGCTCTTACAATGATGTATATGTAAATTCTCCCGAGATTAATAAAAGTTCCTACTCCCTCGACATGGCACCGCCTAAAAAGGCCCGTGGTTTTTTCCCGATTTGGGTTTCCACATATAAATACTTTCTCTCCACTTTATTTATTTATTTAATTTCTGGATTTTTCTATTCGGTGCGGTGCTGACCCGGTACCGATTTCATCAGGTCGACGCCCCGAAAAAGTGGATTCCATCACTGGCGTCGACCATGGGACCCGTCACAAAAAGCTTTTGTGCTCCGAGTCTGTAATGGAGAAAAAAAAGTGGGTTGAGAAAGTAAAAAAAGACAAAACAAAAAAGAGGGAGAGAGAGAGAGGTTGAAGGGAAAAGGGCAGAAGAGAAAAAACAAACTCCCTACTTTTCTGCATTATGTTGATTGACCGCCAAAATCTGGAGAAGCCATTTTGAGACATTGGACAACGGCGGGTCCTTTCCGGCGAGCCTTCCAGTGGGCTCACTTCTGGCGAGAAGCAGGGAGCTCCGCCTGGCCTTGGGCGACCTTGGAGAGCAGCCACCAGCAGCCCTCGACAGAGCCACCTTCTCGACGGACGGCAACGGCGGGCCTCCGGCGAGCTCCACTTCTTCCGGCAAGACACGGATAGTGGCTGTGGCCATCCAAAGAGCTCCCACTTATTCAGGCAAGCAACGGACAGCAGTGGCGGCCCTTCGACAAGCTCCCACTTCCTCTGGCGGTCCTCTCCGTCGGTCCAGTCATCCTTGACAAACCTCTCCAGCAAGCCACTCTTTTCGTCGGTCCACAACCAGGTCCAACGAGCCTCCTCCTTCCTCCGGCAAACCATGAAGAACAGCGGGATCTTCTCGGCTGATGGCGAGCTAGAGTCCGGACCACCAACGAGCCAGTGTGAGGAACAACGGGGATCTTCCTGGCGAGTAGCGAACATGCGGTACGGCTGCCAGCAGTACCCTCCACCAGGTTCAGTGAGCATCCTCCCAGACCGGCGAGCCCTCTAACGTCTTCATCTCTGGCGGTCTTCTCTGGCGGTCCTCTCCAGCGGTCCTCTCCGTGGCCCTCTCCGGCGGTCCTCTATGTGGTCCTCTCTGACGGTCCTCTAATAGTCCTCTACTCGGTCCTCTTTAGCGAGTCAGGGACGGATTTGGCCTCCAGTGGACCGCTCCATCTTCATAGGTCCCTCAAATGGACGGATTTTGGCCTCCAGTGGACCGCTCCATCTTCATAGGTCCTTCACATGGACAGATTTGGCCTCCAGTGGACCGCTCCATCTTCATAGGTCCTTCACATGGACAGATTTGGCCTCTAGTGGACCGCTCCACCTTCATAGGTCCTTCACATGGACGGATTTGGCCTCCAGTGGACCGCTCCACCTTCATAGGTCCTTCACATGGACAGATTTGGCCTCAGTGGACCGCTCCATCTTCATAGGTCCTTCACATGGACGGATTTGGCGTTTAGCGGACCGCTCCAACTTCATGGATCTTTCACATGGACGGATTTGGCCACAAGTGGACCGCTCCAACTTCATGGATCCTTCAAATGGACGGATTTGGCCTCCAGTGAACCGCTCCATCTTCATAACGGATTTGCCCTCTAGTGGACCGCTCCAACTTCATGGGTCCCTCAAATGGACAGATCAAGCCTTAAGTGGTCCGTTCCGAGTTGTATAATTTGATAAAAGTAATAATGTAAAAGAATATAAAGCAGAAGACAGTAATTAGATCAAGTTAAGTGATCAAATTACTGGAGATAGTCATAGACTCCCTGTAACGCCTCGAAACCCGGCCTATCAGAATTAATTAATTGGAAATAATTAATTAATAACTGAGACGGACCTGGTGGGAATTAAATATACCTTTCGTTTAATATTTAAAATTATACCGTTATGTAGGGTTCGGCGGATCGAATCTGCCGGTGAAATCGGATTCGAATTTGGACTTAGTGGGGCCGGAAAATGCATTTGGGCCAGGTATGTTTAGTTAATACAGAGCCCAAAACCCCAAAAGTATAAATACACCCCTCACACGCCCTAAACCCCTACGCCTCACCACATTCACGTAACCTCCTCCCCACTCTCTCACGTCTCTCATTTCTCTCGATCAAGGCAACAGCGACGCACGAAGGAGAAGAAGAGAAGAAGGAGAAGAAGAGAAGAAGAGAGGAAAGAAGAAGAGTCTCGATCAGTCCCAAGTTGTGTTTTGGATTATGAATTTGGCTTCCGCAACCGTTTGGATTTACTCTGATGGATAATTAAGTACTGTTTTGAATTCAAATGTTTTAAATTATTTTGAAAATTAATGCGTATGACTACCAATTTAGTAGCAACCCGGTTCGCTTACCCATTTATTCGGGTTATGCGGGTTGGGGTGTTACATTTTGGTATCAGAGCAACCCTGCGACCGTGACAGGCCAGAAGGGCCTAGTTCACCTAGCGGGGAAGATCTAAGGGTTTAAAAAAAAAGGATGCAACGAGGACGTTGCATTCCTAAGTGGGGGTGAATGTAATACCCCGTATCAAGATGGGAATGGGAAGAGCTCAAAAGGATTGATAGTACTACTCATACCAACAAGGTGCATCTTCTTTTCGAGAGCTCATCACCTAGAAACTCCAAAGTTAAGCGTGCTTGACTTGGAGCAATTTTAGGATGGGTGACCCCTTGGGAAGTTTTCCTTGGGCGCGCACGAGTGAGGACAAAGTGCGCGGGAAAGACGTGTGTTGGTTTGTGGGCCAGTCTACAATCCTATGAGCGGACACTTACGGCCAGGGTGGGGGCCGGGGTGTTACAAATGGTATCGGAGCAATTGGTTTTAAAACCGATCTTCGGATCACAAATAAATGGTTTCCAAAAGCTGCACCACATCTCTTGCGACTCATCAACCCCGGGAAGGTAATAAGTTTATACCCTTGATTGTTTTGTGTTAATAACTGACTAGGTATTTATGTGTAGATTTAGAATGAGTAACGCATCGACACACGCTCATGACAACACCCAGCAAGTGGGTGGTGATCACAACGATGCCGAGACGGAGGCATCCAGCTTCGTGCCTCAGCAGAATGCTGGGCAGCCCAATGTGCCTCTGAACGCGGGGGAAAACCAGAATTTTGGGAACCCGCCTGAGAATGTCATGCCCGCCTTCATGACGCAATTCCTGCAGCAGATGGCCAACGCGCCGATGTTCCAGCAGCCTCAGCCACCGCGGCGACACATCACCTTCAAAACGCTGAAGGACAACGGAGCGGAGGAGTTCCTTGGAGATAGAGTGGCTGAACCTCAAGTGGCTCTGGATTGGATCGAACAGGTGGCTAGGGTGCTCAACGACCTGGATGTTCCGGTTGTGGATCATCCAAAGTTGGCATCCCAGCTACTCCGCAAGGGAGCGTACGAGTGGTGGAAGCGCGTCGACAGCGAGCCGCAGACGCCGAAGCCCTGGACATGGGCATATTTTGACTGGGCTTTCAAGAAGGAGTATATCCCAGCTTGCTTCCGAGAGGAGAAGCGATCAGAGTTCATGGAGTTGGTACAGGGGGACATGACCCTTGCCGAGCTACGACAGAAGTTTGATCATTTGGCTCAGTTTGCACCCACGTTGGTGTCAACACCTGCGGATAGAATTGAAGAGTTCAGGAAGAGGTTGCGCCCTGATGTGCGACCTTATGTTTCTACCGTGGTCACCACCGATTTCTCAGCGGCTTACGACCTGATGGCTAAGGCGGAGAAAGCAGTGGATGACCTGAAGGCAAGCTTGGGTGCTGGATGGACCGCTACTTGTCAACGACCCTCTACCAGCGCGGCACCGAGCGGGAAGAGATCCTTTGGCGGTACTAAAGGTACCCAAAACTTCAAGAAGACCAAATCTGCACCGGCTCAGTCACAGGCAGCGAGCAATCGAAGCAAACCTTCCAAGTATCCGGTGTGCAATCAGTGTGGGAAAAAGCACCCTGGTGAATGCTGGTTCGCGCAGGGCTTATGTATGGGATGCGGAAAGGAGGAACATTTCCGTAAGGACTGCCCAACTAACCCCGGGCGTGCCTTCCCCGTAACCGAGACGCAGACACCGACAGCGAGTCAGAGGTCAGCGCAGAGCCAGAGGTCTACCGCGGGCTCAAACCCGCCGAGAGGACAGAACCAGAACCAGAACCGCCAGCAGGGACATGCGCCTGCACGCACTTACGCCATGCACGGACGTACTGAGGTGAACCGCGACGTCATCTTGGGTATGTTTTCACTATTCGACACTCCTATGCTTGCATTAATTGACCCAGGATCTACGTTATCTTACATATGTGTCCCTATGCCTGAGAAATCTGATATCCAGAGGGGTGATCTGGAATACCCTATGGTAGTGTCTAATCCGTTAGGGCATAGCATGCGACTTCATCATCTGTACCGCAACTGTCCGTTGACGGCCCACGGACACCGGTTGTCCGCAAATCTGATCGAGTTACCGTACAAGGAATTTGATATTATCCTTGGTATGGATTGGTTGACTGAGCGTCAAGCGATATTTGACTGTGGTTTGCGCACTGTACGGCTGAAGACTGACGATGGTGATGTGGTAGAAGTCAAGGGAGAGTTGTTCCCTAAGCCTCCAGAATTTATGTCTTACATGCAAGCGAAGCGGTTGATTCGGAAGAAATGTGAGGCATTCTTGTTCCACGTTCGAGACACTAGGAAGGAGATCCCCGAACAGAAGGATATCCCTACAGTGTGTGACTTTCCCGATGTGTTTCCCGACGATCTCCCTGGCCTGCCACCGCCAAGGGAAGTGGAGTTTTCGATTGATCTGGTTCCTGGGACGGAGCCAATCTCTGCTACGCCATACCGCATGGCACCGGCGGAGATGAAGGAGCTCAAGGCTCAGTTGCAAGAACTACTAGACAAGGGATTCATCAGGCCGAGTGTGTCCCCGTGGGGAGCACCAGTTCTCTTTGTCAAGAAGAAAGATGGGTCCATGAGGTTGTGTATTGACTACTGGCAGTTGAACAAGGCTACAGTCAAAAACTGCTATCCGTTACCGCGGATTGACGATTTGTTTGATCAGCTCAGAGGAGCTACAGTATTCTCGAAGATAGACCTTCGGTCAGGGTATCATCAGATTCCCGTGAAGAAGGAAGACATACCGAGGACGGCCTTCCGAACGCGCTATGGGCATTATGAGTTCACGGTGATGCCGTTCGGGCTGACGAATGCCCCGGCGATCTTCATGGATTTGATGAACAGCGTCTTCCGTCCTTACCTAAACCAGTTCGTAGTAGTGTTCATCGACGACATCTTGGTGTACTCCAGGACACCAGAAGAGCATGCGAAACACTTGCAGACAGTACTTGGTGTGCTAAGGGAACACAAGTTGTACGCCAAGCTGTCAAAGTGTGAGTTTTGGCTCGATGAGGTCACGTTCCTTGGGCATGTGATCTCCCACGAGGGCATCAAGGTGGACCCTAGCAAAATATCAGCTATAACGGAGTGGAAGATTCCGAGGAATGCGCGAGAGGTGAGGAGCTTCCTTGGCTTGGCTGGTTACTACCGGCGCTTTGTGGAGGGCTTCTCGTCCATAGCGTCACCGCTCAACAGGCTACTGAAGAAGGAGGTGAAATTCGCGTGGACAGACGCGTGCCAACAGAGTTTTGAGAGACTCAAGAAGTGCTTGACGGAAGCACTGGTGCTGGTGCAACCAGTGCCTGGCAAGGATTACACAGTTTTCAGCGACGCATCGCATAGTGGACTTGGCTGTGTTCTTATGCAGGAGGGTAAGGTTGTGGCTTACGCCTCTCGACAGTTGAAACCTCACGAGAGTAATTATCCGACGCATGATTTGGAGTTGGCAGCAGTGGTGTTCGCATTGAAGATTTGGCGACACTATCTATTTGGTGAGACTACTTACATCCACACGGATCACAAGAGTTTGAAGTACTTGCTAACACAGAAAGAGCTGAATTTGAGGCAACGGAGGTGGTTGGAGTTGATCAAGGATTACGACTGCTATATCGACTACCACCCAGGCAAGGCCAACGTTGTGGCTGACGCCTTGAGTCGGAAGACTATGGCTGAGTTACGACTTCAGCCGACATTGGAAAGTGAGATTCGAACAGCCCAGGCCACAGATGACTTTTGTGTGAAGACTTGTGGGCTTGTCTCCAAGGGGGAGAGACAAGACTTCACCATTGATGACAATGGAGGGCTGCTCTTTAAGGATCGCTTGGTGGTACCAAACGGTGAAGTGAGAGAACGGCTGCTACGGGAAGCTCACGGAACCGTGTACACCATGCACCCTGGCAGCAATAAGATGTACCAAGACCTCAAGAGGACTTACTGGTGGCCGACGATGAAGCGAGAGATTTCGGAGTTTACGGCTAAGTGCCTGACCTGTCAGCAGGTCAAGGCGGAGCATCAGGTGCCAAGTGGGCTGCTACACCCGCCAGCTATTCCGGAGTGGAAGTGGGAGAGAATCACGATGGACTTTGTGATAGGGCTACCCCTGTCAAATAAGAAGAATGATGCAGTATGGGTCATTGTGGATCGACTGACTAAATCAGCTCACTTCCTCCCGGTTAGACGAGACTTTACCTTGCAGAAGCTAGCTGAACTATATATTCGTGAGATTGTGAGACTTCACGGAGTGCCAGTGTCTATCATCTCGGATCGAGATCCGCGTTTCACATCACAGTTTTGGAAGAGCCTTCAGAAGGCCTTGGGCACTAAGCTCAACTTCAGCACAACATTCCATCCCCAGACAGATGGCCAGTCGGAGAGGACGATTCAGATTTTGGAAGACATGATGAGAGCCTGTGTCATCGATTTCGGTGACGGTTGGGAACAGTACGTGCCGTTGATGGAGTTTGCCTATAACAACAGTTACCAGGCTAGCATACAGATGGCCCCGTACGAGGCACTGTATGGCCGGCGTTGTAGGACTCCAGTCTGTTGGACCGAATTGAGTGAAACCAAGCTGGAGGGACCTGACCTGATTCGTGAGGCAGAAGAGAAGGTCTGCATTATACGAGATAGATTACGAGCTGCCTCGGATCGTCAGAAGTCATACGCTGATCTCAAGCGTAAGGAGATAGAGTATAACATAGATGATTGGGTGTTTCTCAAGGTATCTCCGTGGAAGAAAGTGTTGAGGTTTGGCAAGAAAGGAAAGCTGAGTCCTAGGTTCATTGGACCGTACCGAGTCATTGAACGCGTAGGACCAGTGGCTTATCGTTTGGAGTTACCCTCAGAACTACAGAAGATCCACGATGTGTTTCATGTGTCTATGCTGAGGAGATATCGATCTGACCCGTCACACATCCTACCTGAGGGAGCAGTCACCCTCGATGAGAGTCTTACCTATGAAGAAGAACCCGTACAGGTCTTGGCACGCGAAGTAAAGGAACTGAGGAACAAGACAGTTCCCTTGGTCAAGGTGCTTTGGCGGAACCACGCAGTGGAAGAAGCAACCTGGGAGACCGAGGAATCCATGAGAACCCAGTATCCTCAACTCTTTAGTGACCAATGACTCAGGTAATTTCGAGGACGAAATTCTTTTAAGGGGTAGAGAAATGTAACGCCCCGAAACCCGGCCTATCTGAATTAATTAATTGGAAATAATTAATTAATAACTGAGACGGACCTGGTGGGAATTAAATATACCTTTCGCTTAATATTTAAAATTATACCGTTATGTAGGGTTCGGCGGATCGAATCTGCCGGTGAAATCGGATTCGAATTTGGACTTAGTGGGGCCGGAAAATGCATTTGGGCCAGGTATGTTTAGTTAATACGGAGCCCAAAACCCCAAAAGTATAAATACACCCCTCACACGCCCTAAACCCCTACGCCTCACCACATTCACGTAACCTCCTCCCCACTCTCTCACGTCTCTCATTTCTCTCGATCAAGGCAACAGCGACGCACGAAGGAGAAGAAGAGAAGAAGGAGAAGAAGAGAAGAAGAGAGGAAAGAAGAAGAGTCCGACGCCGTCGTTCGTGAGTACCATATCGTAGTGTAATCGTCGAATTCAAGGTGAGAACGTGGTCATCTAACGTATGGATTATATTCGTAGGTTTGAATCTTACGTTCGTAGAACCGTTACGGTTGATTTATGTGGATTCTACGTGAGTTAGGTTTTGTGCATGTTGGTTATGGTTTGGAAAACATGAGTTGTGTTGGAATGGTTGAGAATAGGCTATGAAATGCTAGGTTAATGTTTTATGATCTATTATGCTTGTTATCACTGTATGGGTGCTGCCAAAGAGACAAGAAACGGAGGTGGTGCAGGTCTGGTGTTCGCCGCGACAGACGGTAGGGGGGTGTCGTTGACACGGTACCCAGCTACCGCCAGCTTTCCGGGTTTCGTTCTTCTCTGGCGGTACCTACTTAGGACGGGACCCAGGTGCCGTGTGACGGTAGACCCTACCGTTAGGGGCTACCGTGACGGGCTACCGGAGGGATCCCAACTGACATGGACGGTACCCCGTACCGTGGGAGACGGTACCCTGGTGCCGTGGGGTCGGTAACCCCTACCGCCAAGGGGTACCGTGAGGTACCTGTACCGGGCCGAATTTTGTTGTTTGCGTCGAGGATCGATTCCGAGACCTTGTGTGTTGCATGACGGTAAACATGGGTGTCTACACCCAGTGTTAGGCCGCTATTTGATTATGTTGGGTATCTTGTTAAACGGATTGTGGATTTATGAATGTTGTATTATGTATTGATTAATGAATGTTGGATATGCTGCCTAGAAGAACTCTAGGAAATGACCTGAATGGATTAGTGGCAAGGTATGCCATAAGTACAGCTAGTTAGAGCCATGTGGTACCTGCTGGGTCCAATGGTTGTCCGGGTAAAAACGTGTACACGGGGATCTAAGAACTGTCGTTCCGAAGGGGACAGGGATCTCACCCACCCAACGAGGAACTCCCGAGTTGGTTGAGCTTGACCTTCGTTTCGAAGGGGAAGGTCATGACTCCATAGGCAAGTTTTAATCAGTTGAGCCTTTACCTAGTCTAGGTTGAAGCCGAGAACTGAAAAGAGCATAGAGCTGAGGAAAGTTGAGGAGTTATCATGGTGTTCTTGTGACTTGTTATTCCTTAATGTTGATGTTTAATACAACTGTTATATTCTGTATGTTATGCAAATTTGATGAGCATGTTGTGTGCATGATATCGTATGGTGATATGGGCTAGTGGGATCGCCTATGGGTATAGCTGTATGTTAGATATATCTCACTTAGCTTCAATGCTGAGCGTGTAGCCTTTTTCCTGTTTGCTACACGTAGGTAATCCAGGAAATGATGAGCTTGGAGCCAATCCCGGAGGGCGTTGAGGAGGCTGAGATGTGCGTGGCAGTGTTCGACGATTTTGAACTCTTATTTATTTCTTGAATTAACTTATTACTATTTCGGACATGATTCCCAAGTTGTGTTTTGGATTATTAATTTGGCTTCCGCAACCGTTTGGATTTACTCTGATGGATAATTAAGTACTGTTTTGAATTTAAATGTTTTAAATTATTTTGAAAATTAATGCGTATGACTACCAATTTAGTAGCAACCCGGTTCGCTTACCCATTTATTCGGGTTATGCGGGTTGGGGTGTTACACTCCCGTACCGAGATTGGGGAAAGATAGGAAAAGGAAAAGGGTTGGGCCTTAAGGATGGGCTGAAGCCCAGCCCATTAAGAACAAGCTACCCAGAAAGAAAGAATCCTATGAAAGAGATTAGAGTAGGCCCTCCCTCAATTGGAGGGATAGGGACGAAGAGAAAGGTGGACAGAGATTGTCTATAATTCAATAAGAGCGGAGCGCCCAACCACCGTCAAATAGATATCAAGTGAGGGTTTAGAGGCTCCCAAAGAATATTGAAAAAAGAGCCCCGAGCAAAGTCTTCTTCCCAGAGGCAACGAACCCCCGAGAGAAGTCTTGTCCCAAGAGGTACCGAGCTCTGAGAAAAGTCCTCTTCCCCGAGGCACCAAGTCCTCTTTCAAAGAGGCGCCAAGTCCCAAGAAAGTCCTTTTCGAAGGGGCCCAAATCCCCGAGAAAAGTCCTCTTCCAAGAGGCACCGAGTCCTCTTCCCGAGGAACTAAAAAAAAAAAGTCGTCTTTCTAGAGGCACAAAGACCCGATAAAGTCCTCTTCTAAAGAGGCACAAAGTCCCGAGAAAGTCCTCTTCCAAAGAGGCACAAAGTCCCGATAAAGTCCTCTTTTAAAGAGGCACAAAGTCCCGAGAAAGTCCTCTTCCAAAGAGGCACAAAGTCCCGAGAAAGTCCTCTTCCAAAGAGGCACAAAGCCTGAGAAAGTCCTCTTCCAAGAGGCACAAATCCCTGAGAAAAATCATCTTCCAAAAGACACAAATCCCTAAGAAAGTCTTCCTTCAAGAGACACCAATTATCTGAGAAAAGTCCTCTTTCAAGAGACACTAAGTTAAATCCTTGCCCACGAGGTAACGAGATCCTCCAAAAAAGAAAGTCCTCTTTCTGAGGTACCAAGAAAAGTTTTATCCCATGAGGCAACCCACCGAGTCATATAATTTCGAATCTGTCTCGTTCCCCGAGACAGACTCAAAACTAGGAGGCATGTGATGGATTAGGGATTTTTCCTAATCCAATATTATTTGAACAGTACAAGAAAGCCCAATTTTATCTGGCCCAAGATATAAATTAGACAAATTATTCGAGACAGAATTAGAGATATATGGACAGAAAAATATATTTGAAATGATGTGAAGACATTTGGCGCGACTCGCGGAACATTATCACATGGAAACCACATGGGCTTCACATGGACAATGTTCCCATCAATTATTCACTTCCCCCCTTTAAATGCAAGCTACGAAGATGACGGAGGAGAGAGGCCAACTTCCTATAAGTTTTACTACTATTCTTCATTCTTTTTCTTTTAGCTTGGAGCTCCATTAATGGCTCCAAGCTCCTACAATGATCATATATATATATATATATAAAGTTGGGTTAATCGCTTGTGGGGTTGACACCTGGCTTCTTAGATGGCTTTCCAAAGGTTGGTCTTCTCGAGCGTTACAACTTGGGGAATAAGTGAATAACACAGCTCATACGCTGAACCTGGGTTGAATTTCCGTTCACCACTAATTTGCTTCTTCATCTTCCCGTTTGGAAGCACCGTATCCTCAATTCAACCCTTTCAATTTCCATTCTAGCTCCTCATTGGCGCTCATTCACCCTTCTTCCTTGCGTTCTACTTTATGTGACAGGTATTCTTTTGCCCTCAATTTTTAAATATGTTGATTTATAGATCATTATAACTTCACTTTCTTGAGAATATCTGGTACTTGGATAAAGTTTTATATTCTGATGACAGTGGTTTGTGAAATGCTCCTTAGATAAAATTTAACTGATTTGTATCCTTATGGAGGCTCTATGCATATGGTTTCTCTTATAATCAACTCGAGAAGATGACATGGATATAATTTCAGCACATGGTCACTGAAGGTGTTGAGTTTTGATTTGATTTTTAGTTAATTAATATGGTCATCCACTTGCTCGACCAAAAGATTGTGAAGATTTATGGCCTAAGAATGACAGATATGTTTCTGTGAAGCTAGGTTTGCCTCATTTGATTCCTCTTGAACTTCTTGACCATTTTAAGGACAAAGCATAAGTAGTCTTTTTAACAATAAAAAATGTATTAATCACTTATTGTCAAAGAAAGATATATAGGCGTACTTCTCATTTTATCCGATGAAGGTCGGTGAAAGGGTCTTAAGAAAAATCTAGATCCACACCCTCCCAATTTGTTGACTTATATTGTTTCTAGGGAAGACACATATTAATATGTGTATCCTCACTGTAAATTGACTCTTCTAAGGGTATAGCTTTTTAAGTCTAAAGCATCTGTTATGTTGTATCCATTAGGACTTTATCATTATTTTAATTCTAATTTGTAGTCACTACCCTTCTTTTTTTCAAACTGCAGGAACAAACAACACCTCCTTATTTATATAATAGTGCTTGAAAGCACCTACTTCAACAGTTAAAATAAGGTTTTAAAAACAATAACTTTTATTATCTAAATCATCAAAATGTATGCACATTTTATTCCTGTAATATTAGTATGAGAAATAAAAATAATACTACATATTTGTTTGAGGTGCTTGCGAGGACTATATGTATCTAGAAGACAACTGAATGATTCCCCTTCTCTTTAATAGTTCATACTCCCTCCGTTTGGAAAAACACTTTCCATTTGGATTTGGGGAAAAAATAAGGAAGTGTTAAATTATAGTTGATTTCCAATTTTGTCCCTGATGTGATGGGTAAAAGTAAGATGTGATGGATAGATTATTAGAGAAAAAGTATGATGTGATAGGTAGGGTATGAAAAAGTAAGGGTAAAAGTGGTTTTTTAATTGAAAAGGGAAGTGTTTTGTTGGAAGTGGAAAAAATAAAAGAGGAAGTGTTTTTGAGAACGGAGGGAGTAACTTTTAGTGGAAAGGAAACCATTTGGCTTGGTTTTTGAACAGACTGATGTCATTGACCCTTATTTCTAAGTGTTGAATCCATATTTGAGTGACTGACCAGCTCTGAAGAAGTATTTTTATTAAATACAGATTACCATTTTGATCAACTAAAACTCTAGATTTGTTCTTCATTTCACTTTTTATTCAAAATCCTAAAAAATGGACAAACTTTTTCTTATTCATGAAATTATAACATGTCATGCATTAAATATGAAGTATTACATCATTTCTGGCAGCATTTCTATCAATTCATTTGCAATAACTTATGTTACATTGACTATTATAGTCGCTCTTCATTGTTGTTGTCCAAACCTGGACTCTCTTTTTTACACATCTTTACCAACTTCATTCATTTTTCTCTACAGGCTCTTTAAGATTGGCTGATGAGGTTGAATACAACATCAAAAACTTGACTGTCAAGAACAAAAGCAAGGTAGTGAAATACCTAAAGTTGCCACCTTTAAATTCCTAAATTAATCATAGACGAAATTTTATACTCTTTTATTTGGGTATTTTTTTATAACTGGGTAATCAGGTTTGCAAAGTTAGTTTCTTGATTGATTTCAGTTTTAGTGTTCCAATTTTTAGATGTATATATAAGTGTTTGCCACATTTACTTGACAGGCACGCATTTTAAATTAGTCACATTTACTAATTATATGATTTAAAACTGAGGTGCATTTTTAACATCTCAGAATTTTTTTAATTACCATTGATACTCATGCATTTGCCTGACATGAAGATTTTGGCCATTGAAATTGATGTTATTGGTTTGATAAATGCTGGATTTCAATGACACTGGGTTATGCTAGATAGGATTAATGCAGGATCTGGATGCTAATTTCATGTCTTCAAACAGGATAATGACTTTGGTTTTAAGGTACGATTTGGTTAAAACTAGTTTCAGATTCGGGTTATGGATTACGCCGAATGTAAGAAATTCATGTGTATTTGATGATGAGATTCAAAAAATTGTTATCAATATGTCATTTACCTATAATGTCCCGTACAAAAATCAAAGAGAAAATCAAGAATCTATTATTAATAGTTATTGTATTACATTGGAAAAAGTAGTCCTATATTACCAATGGAGAATAGTTACTTAATTCAGACAAAAAAATTATTAAAATTTTTGTGGTAGATGTTACTCCGTGTATTCCTATTGTTACAAAGTATTTAACCATGAATTGCTCCAAGATGCATATTTTATACTTTAAAGGAGTTATCCGTCTTGATTGACAATTTTATCTGCCATTTGTATGCATTTCGTAGTGTATTTCGTGTCAATTTACGGAGTAACTTATTGCAAAAACGTGTATAGGTGTTTCAAAGCAACACTTTTTTTTGAAGAGTTTATTTTAGAATCTCAGAAAAATAATGAGGTTTGAGATTTTTAATTTTATGCAAATAATTATTTACATTTACTTGGGCCACGTTTTATCCCCCACTCCCCATGAACCCTTGCCTCACTATGAAGCGTGTATAAAATTTTCAAATACACCTTCCGAAAACATTGAAATATGGTTCCACATCTGAGAACACGCGAATGCACCCAAAAATGATTTACCAAGTAAAAGTGACATACAACCGTCTTTGTTGATTTTGCTCATATACAAATGGAGTGGGAGACTAGAAATGAATTTTATAGAACATAATTTTTGCCTTACACTATCATGGTTACAATGTGTTTTGATTTATTAACTATTGCTTAGACAAAACTAATTTCACATCCTAAAAATAAATTTCCAAACACAACGACAAAGGCTAACACTAGAATACAACCCCAGCCCGTGCGAAGCACGGGGTAGAAAACTAGTGTATATGTAAATTCCCCCCGAGATTAGTAAAAGTTCCTACCCCCCTTGGCATGGCACCGCCTAAAAAGGCCCGTGGTTTTCTACCGATTTGGGTTTCCACGTATAAATACTTTCTCTCCACTTTATTTATTTATTTAATATCCGGATTTCGCTATTTGGTGCGGTGCCGACCCAGTACCGATTTCATCGGGTCGACGCCCCAAAAAAGCGGTGTCCATCACCTATTTAGTCCTCAATTATCAAATATTATCAAGTGGTCCTTTTTTTATATGTATCTTTCCATAAATGGTCTTTTTTTGATCTTCTGTTATGTTAGTGTTAATTTGAAAGCTAAATATATAATTTAACATCAACATTATGTCTAGTGGCGTGTTCTGATATTGGTTAAGCGGATAACACAAAAATAATGACTATGATTGTGGACTAGGATTCCAACGGAAGACCACATTTGTAGACTATGTTTGTAGTAGAAAGTGGTTGTAATTCACAAACGATGCAAACGGAACAGCCTTTGGAATTGTGTATGACAAAAAAGATATATTATCATTGTTAATTTATTTTTTTAGCCATCAAATTAACACCAACGTGATAGAAGATCAAAAAAAGGACTGAATGTGGAAAGATACATATAAAAGAAGTACCACTGAGGTAATATTTGATAATTGAGGACTAAATAGAGAAACATCCTCTATTATAAAAGACTAATTATAGAATTTACTCAAGATTATATTTAAATAGTAAAGGCCCTAAATTCCACAGCATATGACATGAGTCCAATAAATAATTGGGCCGGCGTGGGTATAATAATGTATATATATACTCTTAACCGAGCTGTCCGTGTTATATATACCCGGTAAAAAAAAAAAATTAAGGTAGAGAGAGGGGGGTCTGGTTAGGGTTATTTGGGTTCTGAGACGAAGTGAAAAAGGATGGAGGTGGAGGTGCGATGGAGTGATGAAAATCCGTTAGCTACGAATGATGGTTGTGGAAAGTGGATTTATCAACATAAGGCGCCGCGTCGCCGCCGATCGACGCCAAAGAAAGCTTTATCAGGTTATTAATTTAAACCATCATAGATCAATCATGGGGTAACTGTTTATGAGTTCAGTCAATCTCATTAAATTTCATAGAGTATGATTTAATTTTTCTGTGTAGGTCCGGCGAGGAAGCTGGATGCATTCTTTCCAAATTTATCAAGGTCTCGACAGCAATGGCTCGAAAATTTCTCTCTTTATGCCTGCTCCGGGTGCGAATCAGGAGGGGACTCTCCCCCACCCTCTCCAACTGAAAATGATAATCTAAACTATTATCTTGATGCCGAACGCCCCTTTTATCGGCACCCCTTCCCACATGCACCCACTATTGCGGTAGGAGAACAACTGAATGTTTCAGATTTGCTAGGGAATAAGCTCTTGAGTTTCAACACCAGTAGCCAAAATATTCCCAGTATTCAGCCCAACCAATTCAGAAGTTATGTGGGCTTGCATGATCCAAAAATGGGTGCGGACAGGGGTATTAATAGTATACATATGTCTAAATTGAGCATTGGTACACCGGGCAAGCGTAATCCTGATGTTCAACCCCCTGGAGCCAGAATTTGTGTCAATGATATTGTTAAAAGCAATACTGTTATGGCCTGTTCCTCAAGCACAACACCAGACAAAGAGAATGTTAATGTGGAAAGCACCCTAAACCTAAAGGGTAAATATGTTATTATTTGTTGCGTGTTTGCGCCTTCTACATGGGACTCTGAGGATGGAACCATGGTCTATCACACAGCTTTAGCTTCTCATGAGATTGCTAAAAGAGATGATATTGTGCTGGTGGTGGTGCCAATGATGAGGAAGGGTTTCACTCATCACTGCTCTGCCTATCAACAATTCTTGTCGGGCTTTTCCTGCCTCGCTGTCCCTTTCGTTGACTCCTATCGGCGCGAGTACATTTGCTCAGCCCTCCGTTTTGATGGTGAGCTTATAGTTTTGGTTCTTGATCCATCTCAGAAGGTTACATACCATGGCCCGCCCTTCATGTTTCTTTGGTATGGAGTAGCTGAAATTGATTGCTTTGACTTTACTCCGGGGAGAAGGGATATTTGTTTACGCCCTGATACAGATCGGCAGGATCTCTCCCTCAATGAGCTTTTGGGCCTTAGTGACACTGATGTTCTCTACAACATTGAATCTCTCACCGGTGGCAGGTTGAAGGAGGATGGTTGTATTACTATTTCAGAACTTAAACGCAAGCTTGTGGGGCTTTATGTGTGCTCTGCGGCTACAAGTTTAAGAAGGCTTCAGGAGGTCTACAAGGAATGTAAGGAGAAAGGGTATGACCTTGAGATTGTGGTGGTGTGCTTTCCCTTCGATGGGCAGGTGCCCCCAGAGTTCCAAGAGAAGTTAATCATTGATGCTCTTGCACGTTTTAAGCTGCTAGGCTGGTGGTATTTCCCCTTCGACAACACCGTGTGCCATAGGCTAAGGAGAATGTGTGAAATTGACAGCGGCAAGGAAAGTCTTTTCATAGTGGATCCTATTAAAAAGTGTGTTGATGCCTATGGAATGCCAATCATCTTTGACTTTGGCATCGGCGGTTATCCCTTCACCATGGGGGAGTTGATCAACAATGAACTTCAAAGGGTAAGGGGACTGAGACTGAACTCGTTACTTCCTTCAACACATGTTTTTCGCAAGCTTGATTCTGGCTCCATTGATAAGGTTCCTGTGGCACAAGTGCTTAAGGGCAAGATTGTTGTTCTTTATATATACTCAGAGGCGAGTGAATGTTTTGTTGATAAATTGGCTGCGTGGTATAAAAACAATATCAAGGGAAAGCATTCAAACGTCGTCGTGGTTACTTGTACCGTAGATGGTGAGGAGACTAGTGATGAATACTTCATTGATATGGGGTGGTTGGTATGCCCAAACCCAATCAGGGGATGCTCTACAACTCTTGGAATTCTCCATACTTACCATGGGGTAGACGACATACTTGTTGCATTTGATGGGGATGGTCGGATTCAATCTGTGGATACTTTTCGGCTTTTGGAATCTCGGGGCCCACCTTTCCATGGGAATCTACGCGAGGAGATTGGTAAGATGTTATTTAACACTGGGTTTAGTCGCCCGCTAAGGTTTGATTGGCATTTGTCTGCATCCATGAAACGTAACTATTAGCCCCAAAATAAGATTCCACCTATTGGAATCCATGTGTGTGTGTGTGTGTGTGTGTAAGTTTTTACATTTGTATGCTTCTTTGGGATTCATGTTGGTTTTTCAATTTGCATTCTTAATTCTAATCACTGTCTAGCTAGCTTAAATAGTTGGTCTGTTTTTGTCTATGATCATCCCTACAAGGTTCAAGGTCACCAACTTTCCCTTTGTGGACTGGTTCAAAATGCCCACAGTTCATTAAAAAGCACTCCGTAGAAATCTATATTTACAAATGTTAAGTTCGTGTCATTTTTTATTTGCAAGTTCTGACTAGCATTTCTCTCCCCCTGTACTATGAGGCCATGGGGCAGAGGTGCATAACGGTATTCTGCTTAGATTCCACTCCGAATAGCACAAGGTTTTAGCGGAACATATCTTATTCTCTGTTGCTTAATTGACATCCCATTTTTATTCATCTCCAACCTTTTCATCCCTTCTTTTCTCTTTTTTGAGGGGAAGGAGTATACCACTTTTGGAGACATTCTTTTTCTTCTTTTTCTTTTTAGGTTCATCTCCAAGAAAAGAAAATGTTATACTCCCCTTGACCAACTTTATTTTAAATTGATCTTCTTTGATTGTATGTGCAAAATTATAAAATAAAACTTTGTATTTAAAATCTATATTAAAAAAGTTTTACAAAAAACACTTGAGGGGGGCTGGGGTGGGGGGGCAAGGGTGGGGCTGGGGTAGGGGGTTTAGGTGGGTAGGAACCGTCGTTTTTATAAACAGAGCACCGTAGGTTTCCCAAATGGACTGGTGTAAGCAAATGACACCAGTAGCACTGTTGTTATTTTAGACTTACTGTTAAAAAAATAACACTAATAATAAAATAAATAGTTATTTGTTCTAAAATTATGAGAGAGAAAAAGAAACATAAAAGGCGTCAATTTATTCCTGTAAAAACAAAAAACACTTTATTATTTTATTTTTTGTGTCTCATGAATTTTTTTTACTTTTCTAATTTTTTTATTTTATAAAACTAGAATATAGAACTTTTATACTCCTTTCGTCCCAATTTAAATCGTCTTTTTTGACTTTTGAACATATTTAAGAAAAATAAAAAATAAAATTGATTTTTCAAAAATGACATTACTTTTTAAGATGGGTAATGATGAATGAGAAGATAAGGTGAAAAGAAATGACTTATTTTAAGGGTAGTTTAGGTATTTTATTTTTAATATTTTACAAAAACAACTAACAAGCAATTTATTTTGGACGGAGAAAAAAAGTAAAAAAGGCAATTTAAAATGGGACGGAGGTAATACAATAGAAGTAGTTTTAATATACATCTGGCATACGCATATTTAAATAATACAAAATATGAGTTTTATTCAATTT
The DNA here is from genome assembly GCA_900332095.2 of Cuscuta campestris. Taxonomy (NCBI): domain Eukaryota; kingdom Viridiplantae; phylum Streptophyta; class Magnoliopsida; order Solanales; family Convolvulaceae; genus Cuscuta; species Cuscuta campestris. The sequence goes on from OOIL02000559.1 coordinate 3,178,585, forward strand.
GTCATTCATATATTAAATTGATGTATGAACATTTATTTTTTTCATATATACTTAGAGAATATTCTTTAGGGTTTAAACTCTTAACTTCTAGTTTTTTCTTGTTCTTCCAATTTCTTCCGGTTCCTTCTAAAAACGATATATTTTTAATGTGATTATTATTATTATTATTATTATTATTATTATTATTATTATTATTATTATTATTATTATTATTATTATTATTATTATTATTATTATTATTATTACAACTATAATGTTCATAACTAGGCATGGACACGATACCGTTACAGTCTACCGGCAATGGTACCGTCAGTGCCGCTACCGTCACCGCCGGCCGTCACGTTTATCCGGTTCTGGGTAACCGGTACTGGAACCCCCCCACAGTACCGGTTTCGGTACCCTTTGTAATTGTTTTTTTTATTTTCCTCTAATGGTGGGTCACCTACTGCAAAGCACTCCTGCAAAACCTGCAAAAAAAATACTCCCTCCGTCCTATAATGATCTTCCCGGTTCGCAAAACGAAGAAAAATCCCAAATTTTTTCAATTTATTTTATTTAAGTATTGGTATAGAAATAAAAATTAAAACATACATATTTAAAAACTACATCAAAAGTTCAACAAAATAAGTGGTGACAAGAATATTTTATTTTATCATATAGGCTATGAAAAAACACAAATAAATATAATTTCCCGTGAAGTTGAAATAGTACGTGCTCTGGGAAGATCATTATAGGACGGAGGGAGTAAAACATTAGACACGAAGTGTATTAAACCTTTTCAAGACTTGAATGAAGTTCCGCATAAAATATGTAATAATTCAATGTACTGGCCATTTTTGAAGGTACATTATTCCTAACTTTTCATCAATGTTTTGTAATAATAATAAATCATCTGATATAATATAATAATTTTATTTAGGATTGTGTGGGAGTTTTAGATGGGACTCTTACTGAAGCTACTATATCAGATTAAAAGAGTTTACCACTTCGAGGATGTAAATGAAATAAAACATGGAATATTATGGCTTCATGTTATAGTCTTTTCACATTTGTGAATGTTAGATTTGAAGGCAGTGCTCATGATATAACCATGTGGAGTCATAGCTTGTCTGAAGCAAAATTTTGCTTTCCACACCCACCAGGTATACAAGTTTTAATTTATAATTCTAAGGTAGTACTAGTGGGAACTATGCACATAAATTTCTAACTATTTTTGAATTTAGGAAAATATTATTTGGTTGATTCTGGATATCTGAACACTCTTGGGTATCTAAGTCCAATAAGACATGAAGATGTTAGATATCACATGCCTAAATTCCATAGAGACCCACCACCCAGTGGGATGCTAGAGCATTTTAATTACAAACACTCATCATTGCAAAAAGCAATTGAAAGATGCTTTGAGGTACTAAAAAAAGAGATGGAAGATTTTTTATTAAAAAAACCCTAAATGAAAATTGAATATCAGTTGGCTATTATGGTGTCAACATTTATGCTTCATAATTTTATTCGGCTTCATGAGTTAGGTATCCCATTATCTTTTAGAGTTGACATTGAATTGCAAAATGATAGTACTATGTTCGACTCAGAACGCAAGACCCAAATGGATATAGTGCAACTTTATATAGCAAAAGAAATTTGGGATTCAATGAGTGGAATTGAAGAAAATATGAGTGTGTAACATTTTAAGCAATGTATTATTTATAGCATACAACATTTTTGGTCAAGCATATCTCTAGCATGTAATATATTATTATTCAAGATGCAAGAAATTTATTATTTCTTTGCTTAACATTGATATTTTATAAAGATGAGATATTTTAATAAAAATACTATCTTTTCTCTATAATATTGATTACTAAATTTAGTTACTTTTTAATGTATATATGAATTAAAAATTTATTTTAATGTATGTACTCCGTATGAACTAATCATTAAAATATTAAATCAATATTCTTATTACATAAAAATATAATCATAAAATAAAAAATAAAATGACATTATAATATGAATGATTATTCTAATATATGAATTAACTAAATTTATTTCATTAAAAAATAATCATAAAATAAAAAAATATATTATAATATGAATTATCATTACAATTATCAAAAAATATTATAAAGTCAGATCAAGTTATTGATTTTGAATATTAAAACAAATCATAATTAATCAGATCAGATTAGATCAGAACTACAATTAATCAGATCAGACATGAAAAATAAGTTGAACGGAATGGAGCCTAACTCGTAGACCTATGTAGAGCTAGTGAACTATCGCAACATTCTCATTGCTAGAGGTGTACAAAATCTAAGTCAAACTAGAATACTAGACGGACCAGACCAGAAAAGTCGGCTCCAAATTAGATCGGTAAAATTTAGACCAATCTCTATTTTAAAGATTAAGGACTAATAAACTTCTAATCCAAGACCAGATAGTTTCCCAGGCGGATCGGTAAGACTAAAATGTAAATGCTCTAATTTTTTGAAATTTTTAATACCTCTCATACGGAGTATGTGATTATAAATACTCCGTATAAATTTGCATTTTTATTTTTTTCTTCTTTCTTGAAAATGGAGTATAATCTTTTAAATGTAGAAGAACTAGATTCATACCCGTGCGTTGCACGGTAAGAATTTATTCCAAAAAATTTAAATGAAATTTTTCATAAATAAATATTTAAATTCAAGTTTAGATTTAGGATTAAACATAAGTTCATTCAACATAAATTAGTAACGAACTCTTAATTAAAAAGACACACAATCACAATATTTGTAAGAGTTGCATTCTAAAACTCACCTTCTAAAACCGTGTAATAAGCTTGAGCAAGATAGTCTGATGTAGCTTATTAAAAAGTTTTCACATTTTAATAAATTATAAACTCAATTGCATCAAATATTTAAACATATTTAAAAGTGTTCTTAATATTACTTATTTTATTTTAGAGACAAAGGTAATAAAAAGGATGTTGAGTGAAAACCGATTGATGTACGACCCCAAAAGTGGCTTTTCAAAATTGGATTATGCTATGTGTACCCCAAGTTTTGTACCCCATAGTTTTGCACCAACACTTTGTGTTGGTGTAAAACTAATTTTTGTTAAACGCACCAACATTTGTGTCCGTGTGAATTTTTATTAACGCACTAACACTTGTGTCGGTGTAAACCATCGAAATGTTTGTGCAAACCTGTTGTGTACAAATGGAGTATATTTTTTGGGGTAAATGTAGCATGGTCCTTCAAAATTTTATTATTTGAATATGAATGCTTAAATCATTTTCCACAATATAATTTAAAAACTATACATTGAACATCATATTTAACCATCTCTACTAACAAAATTAATATCCTTTCCTCTACAATATTGCATTTCTATTGAGAACAATATAATATCGCATATCTTAAACAATCCTCCATTCAAAATGCATGTTGAGCAGACTCTAATGATAGTACAGAGTATTATTTGTCGTCATGTCAATAACATAAACAAAATAAATAAGAAAGGAAAACCATCTCTATTTTTAAATGTTTTCAACATATTACAAAACCTGATTTAGGCAATTATTAACACTACACGTACCAAAAAACTACTCCCTACTATTTTTATTAAAAGAAACCACCTCAAGAATAGGCACATTCTCACATCAAAAGATAAGAGGTCATGATAACTTTGAGATGTAAAAATTAGACCTCAAAAATAAAAGATGAAGATACTCAAATCTTCCTCTTCCAACATTCTACCCTTTGCATATTAATAAGGAGAGTATATTTTGGTATTGAATTTCCAAAAAATTCTTTTGATGTGATGAGTAAAAGTATGATTGGATGGATAGATTATTAGTAAAAAGGTATGATGTGATAGTTATGGTATGAAAAAGAGGTAAAAGTGATTTTTCAATAGAAATAAGAGCACTGGAAATACCCATGAAGCCCCGGGGCTTCAAACCGGGGCTTCAAACTTTCTCTCTCTGCCACGTCAGCTTTAACTTACACCCAAAATTCACTGGAAATGGTTTTGAAGCCCCGGGGCTTCAAACTGGGGCTTCAAACCTTTATTTTTTACATTTTTAAATATACATCTTCTAAATTTAAATTTATAAATTCAAATTAATTTATTATTTTAATTAATCGCAATGACACTATTGCATAAAAAAATTAAATTCATTATAAAAAAATCTTACATTCATTTAAAAAACATTAAAAAAAATTACATTCATTAAAAAAATTACATAAAAAAACAACAGTACAAAGAAATCACTAATTATTCGAACGACTAAAGATATGCTCGATCAAATCCGCCGTTAGTGCATTGTGAATCTCTCGGCTTCAAATTTCTTGGCGGTTGCGTCGTTTCTTTTCTTCGGTGATTTCTTCGTACATAGGCACCTCCTCGTCCGGGTTGTATTGACAAATCGCATACCCGTTATCCTCTATGATCATATTATGAAGAATAATACATGCGTACATGATATTCCTCATTTTTGTCTGAGAATAACATTTCGACGGACGATCTAGAATGTGCCACTTAGCCTTCAAGACCCCAAAGGCTCGTTCAATATCTTTTCTCGCCGCCTCTTGAGCTTTTTTGTAGGTTTGGCGTTTAAGACCCATTGGTTCGGAGAGAGATTTGACAATCGTGGAATAATCCGGATATATTCCATCAGCCAAATAATATCC
>OOIL02000559.1:3190051-3219418 GCA_900332095.2 Cuscuta campestris
GTGTAGGAACCGTTGGTTTTACAAACGGAGCACCGTAGGTACCCCAAACGGACTGATGTAAGCACCTGGTGTATAAGTAACTGGTGTCATTTTAGACGCTCCCATACGGTAAGTCTAAAATGACACCAGTACTACTGGTGTCATTTGCTTACAAACGGAGCACCGTAAGTACCCCAAACGGATTGGTGTAAGTACTTACGGTGCTCCGTTTGTGGTAATGAGAAGATACTAGCAAAACTTGAAGCTAAAGGCAGATGCAGATATGCGGCTTCCCTGTCATCGAAGAGTGACGATATCCAGCGATTGTGGCTTGCAATGAAAAAATTCAAGTTTGGAGCTAAGCATGTTGATAATACTGTGTCAAATGGAGGTGTCTTTCTTCATTAGAAATAGCCTCCTTATATAGGGGAGAGCTACTTAGGGTTTACAAGAGTGGACCCATTGGGCCAGTACAAATGTATTACACAATATAATATAAACTCTATCTACACAACAACGCACTACTTTATAAATTACTTCAACAACAAGAGTAATTTATGGATTCTACTGAATTATTTTTTCCCTTTTTGATAATGAAAAGGTTGGGGATATGCATAAAAGAAAATCCCAAGTGTTGCAGAACTTCTCCGTTAGTTTGTGCTTATTCTCTAGTCTTTCCCATTTTTGAATTAACTAAAAGATATAGAAAAAAAACCAAGCGTATCAAGCATATTCAGCAATATACTACTACTTGCTTTTATTTAAGCTTATTTAAGCAAAATAACAGAGAACACACACGGAGTGGATTGTGAGTCTCTCAACTTATGAGTTGGGGTAAAGTTTGCATAAACACATTCTTCTCAGATCCTACTTTTTGTAATATTTTATTGCATCCCAATTTAAATTACTTATTTTGATTTACGATATTTGATTGAATTTATTTTCAATACAACAAATTTGAGAATTGAAGCAAAATTTTAGAAAAAATTACATATTAAAAAATACATCAAAAGTTCTACGGAACATGGTGTAACATGATTTTATTATTTTATCAAATTAGTTAATAAAATAAGGAAAGAATTGTAAAATTTGACCCTGTGAACTGTAATAAGCAACTTAATTTGAGATATAGGGAGTTTTAGGTATGTTGTCAGAATGTGGAAACCCTCCACGTAGTTCTTGTTGGAGGCTTTGATGATTTGCTCTTCACATGAGGTTGTAATGAAAACCCCTTCAAAGCCGTAGTACGTAAACTAGGCATCTAGATTACCTCCATAACGGTAGATCTCGGCATCATGACAGTCAACCGTTGATTACGAACTGAGGATAAAAGCGACGATGCAGTCAAGCATTGCCAAAAGAGAATATGAACCTAAGGCATTGTATGGAAGACAATGAGAAGTGGAGTGTCCTTTGTGGAAAGTGGAAGTAATGTACTTTCGCATAGGGTCTCACATCAACATTGATGTCAACAGCTCAGAGATGTTCATTACAAGAAGAGCATAGGGTAGTGTCTTATAAACATGGCAATCAGATCAATCATATCAGTTCCAGTTCAGATTTATTCAGTATGAATTGGTTTGGTTTAATTTTGGTTCAATTTTCATTTAATTTGGTTTTATATCAGTTTAGATACAGTTCGGATATAAATCAATTTGGATATATTCTGTGATGTGCTCGAACGCGACACAATGCAGATTTTTTTTCCTAAGATATTTTTGGGTAAACAGAGATTAGGTGATATAGAGACTCACTACTCTATAACTTTGGCACCCCACGAGACTCATCGGGACAATACTATAAATGTGGTTTTATAACTTGCACGTTGTCGAAACTCTCACGAGTTTCTCGACCCACACAGGATCAAAATAAAAACCCGCATAGAGTTAGAAAACACTGAATTTTCATTCAACTCAGCTCTCTTACAAATGAGAATACAAGGCCTATTTATGGGTAAGATTAACTTAAGATATTTGATTTTAAAATTAATAAAATACTGAGCCTCTAGGAAATTACAATTAAACATCAAGAAAGACCTTCTAAGTCAAACTAAAATTTTAATCAAACAAAATTAATTGATTCTCTTTGTTCATGTCTCCCAACCTCCAGATAAAGCCAAAAGTGATTAATCTTCAAATCTAAACTTGCCTCCTTAATAACCATGTGAAGCTTTGTAAAATCTTCAAATATAAATCCATCAAATCTCCTTTGGCTTCGTCTACTAAACCTTGATCTTACATGTCAATCAATGTGTTAAAATATCCCATGAAAGGATTTTATAAAAGTATTAATTAAATTAGGAAATTAGATGGAAATTTTCCTTTCTCAACCCGTGTCACTGTCGATCGTGACTGCGAGCGGTCCACGGGGGTGGACTGTTTAACCATGCAGCTACTGGAGGATCAACCGTTTCCCATAAACAGTCCCAGTGGTGGACGTCGTTCGGTCCATCGTCAGAGTGCCTTCGTGATGGTCGAGCGTCATGATGGAACAGTCCATTTCGGGACAGAGGGAATAAGGTAATATAACTAGTTCAGACGGTAAATTAAAAGTAAAAAATTAGAATTCACATGAATGTAACCACTAATAAACATAAATATCATACTCCCTATGTTTATTGACCTCTACAGAAGGCATCACTCTTCATGATAGAGCTTTAAGGGTATAAATGACCTTTACACCTCATTTTTTTCCTTTTATGGAAAATGGGAAGATAATTTTAGCACAACCTTAAATGGATAGTGGGAAGTTAATTTTATGACCAAGACAGTATATGTTTACTCATGTACACAATGCTCTGTACATGTATGCAAAAGGTACATTTACGAGTGAAATCGTACTCGTTCAACTAAAATAAAAACGGGTGCACAACTAAAATAATGAAACATACGAAATGAATATTTAGTTAGTTGTGAATGAGTATTTACCATGGATACGGACGTATGGGAAATATCATAGATCCGGTTGTACCATATATATTGTCGTAGAAGATGGTGTGCATAATTTTAACGTCCACATTGATCATGGAGGTGTAGTTTAGCTTATGACTCTTGATGAGCCAAGTGATGCATCTATGTGTTTGTCAGAGAATGCTTCACTTGTGGGGTCAAATACCAGAATTACAAAGGCATTCAAGCAAAGTACAATGTGAATTTTTCATATAAGGCAAATGAGGATTTGTTTATTGTTGAGATAAGTATTTTCAATAATCTTTTAGCGAGAAAAATAGAAAGTTATGCGAGAATGTCCATATAAATCTTGTATATTTTATAAAAGAGTAGTTTGTACTTCTCAAGTTTTTTGAGAAAAGTCTATTAAGAGGGAACGAATGTTCTGAATCATTTTAATGATTTTCAAAATGGTATAAAAAGTTGATTATTAGTATCATTTGTCATTTTGAATGTGGTATATAAATATTCTGCAGAGGCCGAAGTAAAAGAAGAAACAAAAGACGAAGCAAAAGAAGAAGTCCCAGGCAAAATCAAGTAAAGATATGGCACAGGTATTGCATCGGTTCATTGGTCCAAACTAATTGAATGGAACCAATTGACTTTTACCTATTATAGGGCGCACTATGCGGGTTAATAATTGGAATAAGTTACTGTTTTCACAGGACAAAAATGAACACTCAGAGAAATATAACTTGATCGTTGCACAAGCTGAGAGCGAAGATGATGATACAATAAAGAGCAACAATGTGGTATGCTTCCTAGATACTAATGGGAAGGGAAACATACAGCAGAACCAACAATTTAGCATAGTTCACCTAAAACTTCTGTGCTCCATACTTTTATTTCCTTTTCTACTATTACATAAACTAGGACAAAACTTTTGTGCTCCATACTATGTTAATTATATGAACTTATTCAAACTTCTAAATGTGTCATGTCTTTTAGGTTCCAGATGATTCGATTGATCCAACACAAGATGTTCGGCGCTATTGGGTTGTTCTTGTGGTACGTAAACATATATACTCCGTATTTGTCAAATTTAAATATGGCCTCTATATAGTTATGATTTTCCTTTTGTATATTGATTTCTGTTTGGATGAGGCAAAAAATGGTAGAAAAGAAAAGAGGAAAGAAAATGAAAGAAAAAGTTCATTTTCTCCCTTGTATGGAAAGATAGAAAATGAAGATAAAAAATGAAAAGAAAAAGGAGAAAATATTTGAAATAATCTAGCCTTTTGGGAATTTTCCAAAAATAATCCTATTTTTCAATGTTATGTTAATAATCTCAACATTCAAGTTGTTGCACTTTTTAGGTCACTGTTACCCTATTGGTGGAAATTCTTTTATTTTATTATTTGCTCAAAATAATCCCACCTTATAGTGAATTATCTAATATGATCCCACTTTTTATATAACTTTTTTTAAAGTTATGTGTAAGTCCATCATTATGAAAAAAATTATTTATCAAGACCAATTTTTCTCGAAATGATGTAAAATGAAAAAGTAATTAATAATGAGCTCCACTATAGTTTTGGAGCATTTTTTCTAGTAGACCACAAAAGGTGGGTTATTATTTATTTTAATTAAAATCAATAAATCAAAATAAACTACTTCATATGTCCCATAAACTCCTCTTTTCTTTTTTTCTTTGTCCCACAAAGTTTTTTTCATTTCTATTAAAAAAAACTTTTACCCTTCCTAATTCTTTTTTTTTTTTGCAACTACCCTTCCTAATTCTTAAATTACCTATCACATCATACTTTTTTATTAATAAGCTATCCATCACATCCTACTTTTAACCATCACATCAAAGATATTTTTTGGATTGTCTACACAAAAATATTCCTCCCCTAATTCTCCTAAAAGTCAAAATGAGGACTTTAATGGTATGTTTGCGTGATGAGAGAAAATTGAAAGAAAGAAAGGAAGAGGAAAGAAAATGAAGAGAAGAGAAAATGAAAAGAAAAGTAAAAGAAAATAGTTATTGTTTGGATGGATAAAAATTAGGGGAAAAGTAAGAGGAAAGAAAATGTGATAAAATAAAATACATTTGTATCCTTCCATTGTAGTTTTCTCACCACTTTAGAGAAATATATTTTGGGATGGAATCTATCTACTTTTCTTTCCTTCTTTCATATTCTCTTTCAAGCAAACAAGAGAAAACTCCTTGAATGTTATGTTTTCCTTCCCTTTGTTTTCTCTCTCTCCAATTTCTCTTCATCCAAACACTACATAAGGGACGGAGGAAGTAGTTTTAACTCTAAAATCAGTAAACACAAAAGATACTAGTTAACTAACAAGTTAAAATTAGTTTATTTGATATTTTATTGATTTTATCATTTTTAACTAAAACAAAAAAGTATTTTATCTTTCTGTGGTCTTCCAAAAACTCATCGTGCAAAAGGTGTAGCTACATTACATTTTATTTTTATAAATTTTACATCAATAATTATGGATCGAGACAAAAACCTAAAAAGTTAAAAGTGAAATTATTATATGCAATTAAATAGACGTTAGGATTATTTTGCACAACTTTATGAAAGGTGAGAATGTAATGGTGACCCAAAATGCACAACTTGAAAAGATGAGTTTTCTAAGGCCGTCAAAAGGTGAGATTATTTATAATAATTTACAATGTATGCTCTTTGTGTATGATTTTCATCACAAAAGATTTTTTTCTGTGCGGGCGATCAATCTTTCTCTTCTCTCCCCTTCTTTCTTAACACATTGGGTTGTGTTTTTTTATCACTCATTTTCTTTCTATTTTCTCTCGAAACAAACAACAGTAGCCCTGCGATTGGTTCAAAGAATTTGAAAGGGAAAAAGAAAAGAAAATGGACTGGAAACAGTTTTTCTTATTTGGTTAGAGAGGAAAAGAAAGGAAAAGTGGAAAGAAAAGAGAATGAGAAGGTAAAATGTACTGAGTGGAGGGAAAATCAAATTCCTCCCATTTTGGTGAAGAAAAGGAGAAAAGATCATTTTCTTTTCTTTTCCTTCCTAATTCCTTGAACCAAACATAGTGTAAAAGATTCATCATCTATCTCAACACATTTTCATATATTTTCTCATTTTGAATAATGTTTGTTCATTGAAAATATTTTACTCTCCCTAAACCATTTTTATTAAAGAAATTGATGTTAAGAAAAATCATCGGGTCCAACAGGGGTAACCGAAACAAAGAGTTCTAGCTGAGTGGATGTAGTTAAGTGTATATAACACGAGAGAGAGAGAGAGAGAGAATAGTACTACCTTGAGCATACAAATTAGGATTTGATTGTGAGTGTTGACAAGAGCATTTATAAGATTAAGCTACTCCACTGTTGAAAACAGTAATTTGTGATTATGCAATCTTATTTTGTAGTCTGCGAATGTATTTTGGCGGAAAGAAAACATAGCCAAGAGAAGCGTGAGACATTACCAACACATTGCTGACGACGATTGGGTAGTCCATGGTGTGTGGGCTATCCCAGAGTCAGCTTATCCCATCCAGAATGTGGAGCTAGACTTAGGTTCTTTTGATCTATCTGATCTCTACGAATTGACAAGGGCTTGGGTGTCATTGAAAGATCCTTACAGATACCCATCTCTGGAGTTGATAAGAGATGTGTGGAATAAACATGGCTGCATACAAGACACATGTCCTTAGGATTATTTGAGACTGGGACACAGTGTCCACAGTCAGCTCAACTTGCCAACAAAGATCACAGAAGCATGTAAGATCTGCATTATTTTTTCTAATACGATACTTATCAAAATAAGATTTAAATTATAATGTGTTGATAACTAGGTTAACAATTTGTAATTCTTATTTGTAGTTAACAATGTTCCGCGACACCTAAAAAAGGTGATTACCCTCTACAAGCAAAGATGGAGGTTTGTTAGGGCCGACGCGTTCTATAAGGAATTATCAACGTTGTTGCAGGCCCGGCCAAAACTTGAGGCCATTTTTCTTGGAGACAACTACTTTCTGTATCAAGTCCATGTGCTTGTCGAATATGAAATGCAATCTGAAGAATACGAGTACAAGGATGTGGATAGTCTGGGTCATCAATGGAATATGGGTGGTTATCGAATAAGGCACTGGATCTGCCTTCCGTAATTGGCAACTGTAAGTAAGGTCTTAGTTAGGTTTTTTGTTCTACTTTTGGTTTTTCTTTTCTTATGAATGTTTGAGACTTAGAAACCTTAAGTGATGAGCATTATGCCATTATTTGTGTTTATGAGTAGTGAATGTGTCTCAGCGTTATTATGTTAATGATGTCTTTGAGTAGTGAAGGTGTTACACCTTTGTGATCTTATGTGTGTTTCTGCTTGTATAAGAAGTTATTGACCACTATTTGTGATGAATGTGTTTGCAAAATATACTCCTACTATGATGAGCATTATTGTATTACTGAGTAGTGAAGGTGTTTACACCTTTGTGATCTTCTGTGTGTTTAAGCTTGTTATACAATGCTGCCTCTGGGAAGTTGTGAAGTTGTTGACCCCTACCCCTACTGTGATGAGCATTATTCTATTAATGGTGTCTCTAAGTAGTGAAGGTGTTACACCTTTGTGGTCATTGTGTAGTTATTTTAGGCTCTGCATATGTCATAGTTTAAAAACTCAGGAGTTAGGGGGTTGGTTGTTTAGAGTTATGTGAAACCCATTTGTGTTACCTGCTGCCATAAAGGCTGAGTCCACTCCTTCTCGAATGAGTGGCCTTGCATTAAAACAACAGTTCCCAGAAAAGGTTATGTTTATAGATGAGACTGGAAGTGTGATAACTCAGAGAATAGAATATGAATGGTGCCCAACTGTATGTGGAAACTGCAGGAAGATAGGACACTCTACTGATTTGTGCAGAAAGAAGGAAGAACAGCAACCTGGAATGAGGAGAACTATGGTCTGGAGACCTAAAAATAATAAACCAGATCTGACAGAAAATGGGAAATAAATTGAGCAGAAGGACTGCCCCCAAAAACAGATAACATACATTAAAGAGATAGAGGAAGAGGAATTCCAGCTGGTTGGAAAAAAGAAAAGTGCAAAGAAGGGGATTACCTTTGAAGATGAATATATTGGAGGAATAAATAGGATTTTGCATGATGCCCCCCGTATGGGGGACACTATCCTTTCCTTTCATGATAGGGTGTTGGAATATAAGGGGTTTGAACAGCCCAAATAAGCAGGAGGAAGTAAGGAGTTTTATAAATACTAATAAGATTGGCCTAATGGCAATCCTTGAGACTAAAATAAAAGTGGTTAAATTCCATGAAGTGGAAAATAAGGTGGTTAAGAATTAGAATTCCATAACTAACCATCAAGAACACTACCTGGGAAGAATATGGGTTACTTGGAATCCAAGGGAGTTTAGAATAAATAGCCTTAAAAGAACTGACCAGCTAATCCATTGTNTATCTATGCACATAATGAAGCAGCAAAAAGGGAGAGTTTATGGGAGGACTTGAAGGCTATAAATAATAACATCCCAGGACCTTGGTGTGTGATAGGTGATTTCAATTGTGTGCTGAATATGGAGGATAGAATTGGAGGACTACCAGTAGGAAATGAAGAAATTAAAGACTTTAAAGATTGTATGGACTATTGTGGGCTTGAAGAAATGCCAAGGGAAGGCTCATACTTTGCCTGGTCCAACAGACAAGGGCAAGGAAGGAGAATTTATTCCAAAATTGACAGGGCAATGTGTAATATGGATTGGATGTTGAATATGGATACCAAGCTAATGGTGAAGGAGGAAGGAATCTCAGATCATACCCCGCTCCTTATAGTCTCTGAAATTGTTCAATGCAACAAAAGCTTCAGATTCTGTGATATGTGGACATTGGATACTGAGTTTCCCAACATAGTGAGACGAGTTTGGGAGAAAAAGATTGAAGGCAGACCAATGTACCAAATATGTCAAAAATTAAAAGAACTTAAGGTACAACTTCGAAGGCTGCATAAACACAAATTTCGGGATATACATAAAGAGAACGAGGGGATCAGAAACAAGCTGCAGGAGATCCAAGCAAGACTTAAACAGAATCCAGAGGATGCTGAACTCATAGAGGAAGAAAGAAGATACATCAAGAAACTACATCAAAGTTTAACAGCTGCAAACCTGATGATTAAACAAATGTGTAAAAGGGATTGGATTTTGGAGGGAGATCAAAATTCCAAGCTCTTTTTCTCTTGGATTAAGAAAAGAAGGATTCAAAATCAAATTGTTTCTGTAACCAACAAAAATGGAAGGGTTGTTGAGGGTAATAAAGAAGTTGCTGAAGTAATCGTAGATTTCTACAAAAACTTGTTGGGAACTCCAAAGGAAACAGAAGACATTGATACAAAAGCCATGATGAATGGAAAGAAACTGACAATTGAACAACAATTAGATTTGCTCAGAGAAGTTGAAGAAAAACATGTAAAAGAGATAATGTTTGATATTCCAAGCTGCAAAAGTCCGGGACCAGATGGCTTTAGTAGGGGCTTCTACAAAAATCAATGGAGGGTAGTGGGGAAACAGGTCACAGAAGCAGTGAAGGAGTTCTTTGTAAATGGAAAATTCCTGAAGCAAATCAATGCCACAGTTTTGTCTGTTATCCCGAAGATTGAGGCGCCTATCCACGCTAGTGACTACAGGCCTATAGCTTGTTGTAATGTCATATACAAAATTATATCTAAGATACTCTGTGACAAACTGAAGGCTGTTCTTCCTACAGTAGTGAGTCGAAATCAAGGAGCCTTTGTGAAGGGAAGAGATTTGGTGCATAATGTGATACTTTGTCATGAAATAACAAGAGGATATAAGAGAAAGGGGATATCACCAAGATGCCTACTAAAGCTAGATATACAGAAAGCCTATGATACAATCAACTGGGAGTCAATCATACAGATCTTGAGGTCTTTGAACTTTCCCAGACAATACATCAATTGGATTGAATTTTGCATAACCACCCCAGCCTTCTCGGTACAGCTAAATGGAGAGAGATATGGATACTTTAAGGGGAAAAGAGGAATTAGACAGGGGGACCCAATATCACCATTACTCTTTGTTATGGTCATGGAATACCTGAGTAGACTGCTCCAACAGATGCCTCAAGAAAGAGAATTTAAATACCACCCAAAGTGTAAAGAGGTAAAACTTATAAACCTCTGCTTTGCTGATGACCTGATCATTGTCTGTAAGGCTGAAGAGGAATCACTAAAGAGTGTTATGGCAACACTGGATACTTTCCAGAGAACTACTGGACTAAGCATAAACTATGCAAAGTCCCAAATAGTTTTTGGAGGTGTGGACAAAGAGGCACAGGAAAAAATGTTGAAGATTACAAAACTGTCAAGGGGGGAAATGCCAATAAGATATCTCGGGAGTCCTATAACAGCAAATAGAATCAGTGATAAGGAATGTGATAGACTGGTTAGCAATATTACTGCAAAAATTACTTCATGGGCCTCAAAAAGGATGTCCTATGCAGGGAGATGCAGACTTATAGGAAGTGTCCTACATGGCATAATGACTTTCTGGTGTAAACTATTTATTCTCCCCACAAAGGTGATGAGGAAAGTTCAAGGTATCTGCAAGAATTTTTTATGGGGGTCAACTGCAAACTACACTAAAACACCATTGGTGAGCTGGGACGAGGTATGTGTACCTAAAACCTATGGTGGGCTGGGATTAAGGAATATGACAATCTGGAACAGGGCCTACATTCAGAATTACTGGTGGGATGTAGCTTTAGAAAAAGACAATTCGTGGGTAAAGTGGATCCATGGAAGATATATCAAAGGGGATATATGTAGCTATAAACCAAAAGGAGATACATGCTTCTATTGGAAGAAGATCATGAAAAACAGAATTTGGTTTGAACATATGCCAGTTAAGGAGGGGTATACAACCGAGAAA
The DNA here is from genome assembly GCA_900332095.2 of Cuscuta campestris. NCBI lineage: Eukaryota > Viridiplantae > Streptophyta > Magnoliopsida > Solanales > Convolvulaceae > Cuscuta > Cuscuta campestris. The sequence goes on from OOIL02000559.1 coordinate 3,200,867, forward strand.
GGCTACTTATGGCTGCTCAATCTGGATAGGAAACATGAGTGGTATCCCCTGGTGTGGAACAAAATGTCTATCCTGAAACACCAAATTTTGATGTGGCTTATTTGTAAGGGAAGACTAAACACAAAATCAAGGCTTGCTAGTTTCATGAATATCAACACTACATGTGAAGTGTGTGAAAAGGAGGAAGAGAGCATTGATCACCTGTTTAGCCAGTGCGTTGTAACAACTAGTTTGTTATCTAAGCTGGCTTCTTGGATAGGAGAAGACCTCCAAGGTAATAATGTGCATGATATGTTGGACAAATTGCAGAGGATAAAAGGGAAGAGAAGACAAAAGTCTGTGGCACTCTTTGCTGCTGCGTGTTATACCATTTGGAAAGCAAGAAATAGACTGTTTCATAAAAAGGTACGCACAAAAGATGAGGACTTGCTAAATGGAGTTTTGCACTATGTAATAACTTACTGGAACAAAGAGAATAAAAAATAGCTGAGAATAGAACATAGATGTGTGTAATAGAGTAGTGGTTGGATGATGTAATCATTGGCTTTGTGATGCTTTAATAATAGTGTGCTTCTGTTCAAAAAAAAAAGAACGACTCTCATCAATGTGCAAAACATTGTGAAAACTCTTAAACCTAGAAATTTTATTGGCATTTGTTAGGTATGGTTTGATAGCATTAAAATTGATCCTAAGCATACCTCTTTTAATCCACTCATGCACGGTTGACTTAGGTTTACCAATGGCAGTTGCTAATGAGCTTACATTAGTCCTTTTCGTGAGGGGAGTGTCTGTTATAGCCTTTATATCCATCACTTTCTGCCACCATTTCATGCCATTTTGCTTGTCACATCAATGGCAATGCCCTGCCCTAATTGTTTCTTTGCAATGGCTCATATGTTGCTCACTGTTTTATATTGTGCAGAATTTACCCCATTTATTATAATTCTCTTTAATTTACTTTGTTTCAAACTTTCTACTTTCATGTATATTACTACGGAGTATTATTAATAAATCATCACATCCTATCATAGCCTACAATAAGAGCATTCGCCCCCTGCATCTTCATCCCGGCGTGATGTTCTCCGCGTCATTGTTTTGACGCATGCTTCACCCCCCTAACGGTTAATATAGCCGTTGAAATCCAAAAAAAATTAATTATTTTTTTATATAAATTTCAAACTCCCCCTCCCATTCTCACACCTTCAATATTCTTCAATCTACTTTACATATTCTTCAATTCTCCAATTCTTCAATTCTCTTTTGAACATGAATCCTTCTGCCTCCAGCTTCTTCCCCGATGATCTCGAGTCTCACGAGTCCGCGATGTGATATTTCCAACAATACGAGAATCATCCGCCGATGTTCGAGATGCAACAATCTGGGCACGTCGAGCGAGATTTGGTTCCGAAGACTCAACCCGAACCATCCGGCATAAAAAAAAGTGCATACCAGAAGAGCCACAAAGCAAAAGGCACAATGACCGAGGCAGCACGGTCAATCCAAAAGTGGACGCCAGAGGAAGAGTGCTTATTGGCGTCGGCTTGGGTTGACGTCTCCGAGCATCCAATCATTGGTAAAAATCATACATTTTTTAATATATTTATGTTTTACTTATATAAAATTATATAGTTGTGTCATAAAAAAATTTTTTGTGTTATAATTTTTTAAAGGTTCAGAGCAAACGAAGGATGCGATGTGAGATCGTATCGAGGAGAAATTCTACACGACGATGAACAAGAACGGCTCCTATCGTACCCGGGACCAACTCACTTCCAAATGGAGTCACATCAACTGTAAAGTCCGAAAGTTTATCAAAGTTTACGAGGAATGCGCCTGGTCCCGGAGGAGCGGGACGAACGACACTAACGTTCTCCGGCTTGCCACGACCCAGTATCAAGATGACGGGCACCAAGGCAAGGTGCCTATCGATCTTTGGAGGATTTTGAGCCGTTCCCCGAAGTGGCAACAACTCAACAATCCCGACGGCGAACCGTCAAAGAAAAGATCCTCTGTCAACACCGAGGTTGTGGTCGACGACACTATCAATTCGTCTGAACAAATGCTTCTCTTCAACATTGTGAATATCGATCTTTGGAGGATTTTGAGCCGTTCCCCGAAGTGGCAACAACTCAACAATCCCGACGGCGAACCGTCAAAGAAAAGATCCTCTGTCAACGCCGAGGTTGTGGTCGACGACACTATCAATTCGTCTGAACAAATGCTTCTCTTCAACATTGTGAATTCCAATGACAAGGACCCCATTCCACGGCCAATCGAAAGAAAGAAGGCAAAATTCATTGTCTCAGGTTCTGGAGGGTTCGGCGATGTTTCCATTTCTTCTCGCAACGATATCAGTCGGGCAATGAGTGAACAACTTCAGGCGTTCAATATTCGAGAAAAAGAGAGGATGAAGCGAAAGGAGCAAGAGGACGAGATCAAAATCAGGGAAACCAACCTTTCTACGTTATCAAGTTTCAAACGGATGATCTACGAGCAAAGACAAAAAGAAATCAAGGCAAAATATAATTTACCTTAGTTTTTTTATTAATGTATCTTTTTTATTATTGTTGCTTTCTTTTTTTTAATTTGATGAATGTAATTTTTTTAAATTTTAAATTATTGTCGTTTCAATTTCCTTAAATTTAATGAATGTATTTTTTTATTATTCGTATTTCAATATAATTAAATAATAAATTAATTACATTTTATTAATTTAGTTTTAGAATATGCATAGTTAAAAATGTAAAAAATGAAGGTTATTAATTTAGTTTTAGAATATGCATAGTTAAAAATGTAAAAAATGAAGGTTTGAAGCCTCATTTGAAGCCCCGGGGCCTCAAACCCATTTCCACTGAATCTATGAGTTAAGTTAAAACTGACGTGGCAGAGAGAGAAATTTTGAAGTCCCGGTTTGAAGCCCCGGGGCTTCACGAGTATTTCCAGTGCTCTAATATAAGGGTAGAATGGAAAAACAACATTAAAATTACACATTATTTATATTTTACCCCTTTTCGTAGAGAACAAGTTCTATGAGACTAGAGGGAGTTATACTTTTGCTACTCATTCTCATTATTTTTCTTGAACTTCTTAAAAAAATTAATTTGCATGCCACGGACGCATGCGTAAAAATAGTGGAAAAGAATTAGTATTTTTATTAATCTTAACTAAATGAAAGATTAACATAAATAGTCAACAGTTATCTCAATCCCGAAAGAAACATAAGCACTTATCATACATTACAATAATGTAATGGCTGGAAAATAATATTAAAATTACACCTTATTTAAAAAATCAGAGGAAAAGTTTACCATGGGGAGGGAGTAATATTTTTGTGACTCATACTCATTATTATTTCTTGAACTTAAATCATTTAATTTGCATGCAATTAACTCATTCATAAAAAAAATAGTGGAAAAAGAATTAGAAAATTAAAAATGGAAATATTGAAAATTAAATTTATTTAACATTTTGATATTTTATATTGACTTTATAATTGTACCTAACATATGTTTTTGAGACAAGTGAAATACAGAGTATTTTATATTAAATTTGTGATATGACTTTTAACTTTTTCATTTTATTTTAATAACTGTTTACCCCCCTGCTCCCTCAGGCTTTAGCCCCTAGCCCATGCCGGCTCTCGAGGCCAGACCTCCTACCCTCCATTAGGGGTGTTCATCGGGTCAAACCCAGACCGGACTGAGATCAAATAAAAAAAGTTTCACCGAGGACCAGACTGAATAACATAAAGATCGGCCCGGAACCAAACGGAATAAATATAATTTTTTTATTTTCTTTCATTATTTTATATTTTTATTTAATACGGAGTATAATGTGTTTTATCCGTTTTATAGGAAACTTTTTTGTAATTTTTGTTTTGCATAGAGAGCATATATTCTTCTTCTTTTTGTATTTTTACTTTATTCGTAATGTTCTTTTTTGTGTTCAGATTATTTAGATAAATAGATATTTTTATACTGTTTTTGTTTGAAAAATTTTTTTAATGCTAATTTCAAATTATTAGAGTTTCATTCTTAATAAAGTACAAACATAAGTTATAGTATTGATTACATAAATTTAAAATACATTAAATGCTAACATAAAAATATTGTTTATTTTTTTCCGCACTTCCCAAATTATAAGATCAGGTGCGTCAAACATTTAATGCAGTGGCGTTAACACCTGATAACGTGCATGGGGGCGGTATATTATTTTACGCCCCTATGACATTAACATGGGGATAAAGCAGAAGGGCATGTATTTCCTATTCGTATCATCACTCCTTTCTACTCTAGCATGGAGTACATAAAACTATTTAAGTATTAAAATTCACCCAAATAAATAATCATCAAAATAAATATCTAGAAAAATTTTAGTTTTTAATTAAAAAAGAATTCATTATAATCCATATTTGTGATATGTTAGAAATTTGGATATATATTATTTTTGTATATTCAATATTTATCATATATAAATACATTTTTATGTTTTTAAAAGAAACTGAAATATTGAAAAAAAAAACTTTAAAAAATTAAAAAAAAATTTGAAAATTATTATTTTTCAAACCCAAAAAGAAAAGCATTGGATGGGAGTAGGGTTGTAAACGAACCGAATCGAACCGAATATTCATGAAAAATATTCATATCCGTTAAGATGGAGTACGTGATATTCGAATTCGAATTCGGTTCGAATATTTTTTTAAGATTCGTATTCGGTTCGTTTAAAATTATTCAATTCATTTAGATTTTAAAATATTTTATAACCATTTGATATATATATATATATATATATATATTCTCTTTATTAATAAATTTCTTTCTTAAAATATATATATATATATATACTAATATTTAAATAAAATAGATTGAAAAAACTTGGGATTTTTCTTCGTTTTGCGAACCGGGAAGATCATTATAGGACAGAAGGAGTATGAATTACGGAGTATGCATTTTTTATCCCCCACCAATTTTCAAATATACGGAGTAAAAAGGAATCCGCCCGTAAAACGAGCGAAAGCGACCAACTACTCTGGATACGCTGTCAGTAATCATGTGGTTGTACTTTGTCCTTCGTACATTGGACTTGTTGCAGTTACTATTCCCTCCTTAGTCGGTGGTCCCACTAAAAAGTTTACAATAAACTTTCGGTTTAAATATATTTTTCTTCGAGTTAAAATAAGTAATTTTTACTTTTGGTCTTTGTTAAAAATTGTTCACTAATCATTACAAAAAAAATTATAATGATTTTTAAACATAATTTGTAGTTTAATTTGTTGAGATATCACATTTAATTCAAATCAAATATCTATCTCCACTACAATTCTCATGTCCTAAATTGTCTTCTTGTTCATACTATATCTCCAATCTCAAAATATTTTGGAAATATGAAACGGAGTATAACATAATCTAAAAATTGGAAAATATAATTTTATGAACAACAAGATCAATTGTATGAAAATTATGTGAGAGACCATTAAAATTACAAGATTAAGATGTTGAGTAGAAAATAATGTATCATGTCAACAAATAAGAAGCTCTAAGTTCAAAGATTATTTTCAAAATACTTTTTTCTAAGAGTGCCCTAACAAAAAAAATTAAAGGACTAAAACTAAAAATCATGTAGTTTACATAGAGGCTGTTTGGCAGTGTGTTGCTTTTAATCATTTAGCTTCTACTTTGAGTATAAGTGATTTTACTCTGTTTGGCATATCCTGCTTTTCACCACCATTATTTTGTACATAGAACACCGTTTCGGAGAAGCTGGTAGGAGGTGCTTCTGCTTTCAGCTTTTATGAAAATCATTTTATCCATAAGTTAATCACTCCCAAACAGCCTCTTAGACTTAGAGCCCTAAACTTTACCATACTTTTCATTTTCAATTCAATTAATATAAAAATAAAAACTAATATGGATATAATAAAAAATACTTCCTCCGTTTTTTAAAACACTTCCTCTTTCATTTTTTTTCACTTTCAACAAAACACTTCCACTTTCTATTAAAAAACCATTTTTACCCTTACTTTTTCATACCCTACCTATCACATCATATTTTATCTCTAATAATCTATCCATCACATCTTACTTTTACCTATCATATCAAGGGCTAAATTGGAAGTCAACTACTCCCTCCGTCCCTAAATATTCACAACATTTGCTTTTTCAGCAGTCGCGGGAACTTTTGTTTATTTCGACGTTTTCATTGGTTATTTGATAAAATAAAATATTCTTGACACCTCTTATTTCGAAGAACTTCTCATGTAGTTTTTTTATATGTAAATTTTATTTTTTATTTTTATACTAATATGTAAATAAAATGAATTGAAAAAACTTGATATTTTGCCTCGGGAATACAAATTTGGCAAATAATTTGGGACGGAGGGAGTACAATTTAACACTTCCTTATTTTTACACAAAGTCAAAATAGGAACACTTTTTTCAAACGGAGGGAGTACAACTTTACTCTGTATATTCCCTATCCATAAATCCTTTTCCTAGTTTGACACTCGTAGTCAAACTACTTAAATTCTGGTCTTAATTTACAAGTTTACATGGTCAAACTTTTCAAGTTTACATGGTCAAACTTTAACTATATTTTTATTTAGTTTCATTAATTATTTCATAAAATAATAGTCTTATCACCTCTAATTTTATTTTAGCTTTTTTCATATAACTTTTAAATTTATAAATTTTAATTTTTTATTCCATGCAAATTGTTAACTAAAATGAATTTGAGTTACTTTAGTCAACCCTCGTAAGTAATAGGGGGTTTAAATAGGCACACCGAGAGTACATATTACATTTTTAAAAAATTACATCAAAAATTCTACTTGCTCCCCGTTATAATTTAAATCACATGTTTCCGTTTACGATGTTTAAATAAATCTATTTTCATAAAATTTAAAAATAAAATAAATATTAAAAGACAACATCTAAAGCTCAATAAAACAAGAGTTGACATGATCATATTATTTAATCAAATGAATAAAAAATAAAATGAATAAAATTTAACCTTGTAAATACTCCCTCCGCCCCAATTTTTATTACAATTTTATTTTCTCTCTTTTTGATAACTTTTGTTTGGATATTTTTATTGACCACATGATAAAATATATTATTCTTTTTACTTCTTATTTTGTACAACTTTTGATATAATTTTTTAATATAATTTTTATTTCATATTGATGTATAAATTTGTAAATAAAATGATTTTAAAAGTCGTGAAATTTTACGTTGCAATTCTCATTTTATAATCAAAAATACAGACGCATGGAGTAATAAACAACTTGATTTGGGATGGATGGAATACTCAAATAATAAGGGTGTAAATCATTTTGGAACTGATGGAGTAGATATTATATAAAGAGATTTTAATTGTCAAAATTTTGATTAGAAAGAAATTTATGCAATTCCGATTCTAATCTCAAGCTTCATCGGTGCCGCTATCAACAACAATGAAGAAATACCCAGATGGAGGTAGGGGTGTAAACGAATCGAATCGAAGCGAATACCGATATATTTGAATTTGTATTTGTTTAATTTTTTCGAATCCGAATCCGAATCCAAATATGAGACGAATTCAAAATAAGATTTGAATAAGTATTTGATTAATATTCGAATAGTTATCGAATCATAAACGAATATTTGAATAATCATACTACGTACTAGGTAATTTATATGATGGACCAACATCGATTTGTAATTTAACTTACGATACTCCTTATACTATACTATATTCTGTATATAAAAACATTAATACATTTGCATCTTACACAAATTATATTTTATAAAATATAACTATTAAAAACCATATGTTTTAGATTTTCGTGTTACGTTAATTTATTGAATTCTTAGTATTTTCAATACACTATATTACTTTGCTTGACTTTTGATGTTGAAAACATGGTCTGTGTATATATACATATATTCGTATATTCGAATATCATCCGAATCGAATATATCCTTATTTGTATTTGTATTTGATTAATATTCGAATCAAAAATAATATTTGAATTTGAATTTGTATTTGAATAACGCGAATTCGAATCATCATATTTGAATACGAATCACGAATCGAATTTAAAATATTTGATTTGTTTACATCCCTAGATGGAGGGAGTAAATAAATAACTAAACGTTTTTATATCAATTACTAGATAAAAATAGATATAAAAAAGTATAAAAAAGTTTTGACAGCGTCAATAGTAATTCTAAACTTTTAAATGGGTAGGAAGGAGTATATTGGAGCCTCGAAAGTTGCATTGACTAAATACTACTCCCTCTGTCCACAAATAAACTTTACGTTTACTATTCATAGGGTCAAACTTTATTCACTTTGTTAGCCTATTTTCATCACCCATTTGATAAAATAATATAGTCATGTCACCTCTAGTTTTGTAGATCTTTTGATATAGTTTTTTAATATGTAATTTTTATTTTTCAATTCTACACCATTTTTCATATAAAATGATTTGAAAATAACTTCGGTCAAACATCGTAATGCGTAATGTAAAGTTTATTTGTGGACGGAGGGAGTACTCCGGTGCTTCACAATTGTAAGGGCATAAACAGTTTAAAGAGTCAATATACTTTATTTCATCATACTCAAGGGAATAGAAAAGTATTTACAAATTGGAATAAAATGATAAGAAATAAAATTCACTTTAAAAAATAAATAAATAATGATACTCCGTATAAATAAGAGAAAATAAAAATATTTTATTTTGTTAAATGACCAATTAATACATGTAAACAAACAAAAGTTATCAAGATAGTAATAATAACTACATAATTCATTAGGGACGAAAGAAGTGGGCAAGTAGTTAAAATTATTTATAAGAAAAAATAAATATTTTAGACTACATACTTGAAAAATATATTTTTAAAGTAAAGGAAGTGTACTTTGGGACAAAGGAAGTGTCTATTTTGATCAATGGGAGAAAATAAGAAGTGTATATTTGTAATTGACTTTCGAATTGTGTGATTGATGTGGCAAGTAAAACTAAGACATCATGAGTAATTATTAGTTAAAAGGTAGGGTGTGTTAAATAGGATGAGAATTGATAGGGGTAAAAGTGATGTTTTGATAAAATGTGAAAGTATTTTCGTGAAATAGAAAACAATAAAAGAGAAAATATTTTCGAAAACAGAAAGAATATAAAAAAAATTATATCATTGAGTCGTTGCACATATATATAAATCAAATATAATGTTAAAAAAATGTAACTAGACAAATATTCTACTCCGTAAAATGAATAGAAAATAAAAAATGAGGAGGCGTTTGGTTCGTCTTGAGGAAAGGGAAAGAAAATGGGAAAGGGAATCAGGAGGAAAGAAAATAATTACCTTTGAATTACCCTGCCTGTTTGGTTGAGGAAAAAAACCGGAGCGGAGTGGAGGAATTCGAGGGGGAGGAAACGGAGCTGGAAAGGGGAGGAACTTACCTGGACTGCAGTGCAGATGAGTCGTGGTGTGGCGGCGAGACGCGATGGGGCGGCGGCAAGACGCGGTAGGGTGGCGGCCGGAAGAAACGGACGTGCTGCCTAGGAAGAAAGTGATGAAAGAGAGGTGCAGATTGGGAAAAAATGGGCGGGGAATCGGAGGAGGCGAAAAGGGGTAATCCAAAACTGAAGAATGAAGAAAGGGAATGAAATTTTTTAAACAAACGATAACAAACTGGGAATCTCATTCCATCTCCCGTCTCCCTTACCCTCGAACCAAATGCCCCCTGAATGTTACAAGAACAATTTTGTAGAATTTGCTTATCTCATAGAGCGTATCCTTTGACTCATTGTTTGCAAATTCGTTTGACAAAACATCGGTTTTGGGAGTTTTCCCCGGAAAAACTCATTGTTTGCACACGCCTCACAACAGGAGCCGGGGTCTGCAACTATGCCCAGGTCAAGTTTTACTTCTTCCCAGATTTGTGTAGAAATTCTGATTTGGGTCAATATTTTGGATAAAAATTTGATGATACAACTAAAAATTGAAAATATTGGTGTGTTCTGTGACCAAAAGAGATAAAAGTTTTGATATCTCTAAAAATCAACTCTTTTTTTTGTGTTTGTTCAAGTCGAAAGAGACTCCTGTTTGATAACTCTAAATATCATAAATCTCATAAATTAAGGATTTGACATCCCAAATTCAAGAGATCTCAATGTGTGAATTTGATATGTATCCCAAATGCTGACCATACTCTGTCACTTTATCATTGTCAATGACAACAACTTCCGTTGCCATTCACTCATGACTATCACTAATTAAATCACGGACCCTCATATCATTTATCTTGATTTCGAAACCTATATATTATCAAACCATCAAAAATCAGCAAATTAACGGGCCCTAAAGGCTAGCGTTAATCTTTAGAGAGTGTTTTAAAAAAAAAAAAACTAATTTTAAACCCTAACATCAACATTGTTGACAAACATTACTTTTATTGGGAAATTTTTAGAGGTTATATCTAATGGTTGATTATGCAATGTTTCCGTTGAGAAGGATTATATAAGGGCGGTTTAAACCTTGAATTGATAAAATAAACAAACAAAAATACAATTTAGCATAAGATTCAATACCCGAGTAATTGTTAATTGATCTGAAACGCATACGTACCCACGGGTTACATCGGCGAACTGCTCCAGGCAGACAATCATATCGACCAAATCCACCTTCTCCTTACTACGGCGGAGTCTTCTCTTCCCTCTCTTTGATGTGCCGCTAGGTTATAGGGTAGCACAGAACTACACCGTGTCTCACTTTAATGTCAGAAGGCTCAGATCTCAATCTAACTTGTAATTATATACGGAGTACTTTCCTGTCGTCCAAAGAGAGGAGGAAAAAAAAAAGGAATATGATAGGGTATATCACCCATTTCTTTACCATTCATTTTATTTTTCTTTAATTTTTTATTTTTTATTTTTTGAATTTTTCTTGCTTTTATTTGTGCTGGGGTGGGAATGTTTGGAGTACACTTTTAGTGTACCCTTAGCATTTTTCAAAAAAAAAACTCCCTCCGTCCTATAATGTTCTTCCCGGTTATTTTACGAGGTTTGACCGACTTTATTTTCAATTCAATTTATTTAATTATAGGTATAAAATTTAAAATTAAAATTTACTCCCTTCGTCCATAAATATTTGCCATATTTGTATTTCCGAGGCAAAATATCAAGTTTTTTCAATTTATTTTATTTACACATTGGTATAGAAATACTACCTCCGTCCCAGAGTATTTGTCCACTTTCATTTTTACACACCATCCAATACACTTCTTTAATCCTTTTTATCTTGTAATTTGTATATTAAAAAATTATAGAAATTATATATTAATAATCTATATGTTAAGACAAATCAAACAAGATCACACCTGACTATATTTAGGCTTACACATTGAGAGAATTTGATGAGTGAAAGTGCTTAGATGAACAGTTCCAAAAGTCAAAACTGGACGAATACTCCGGGACGGAGGGAGTACAAAATAAAATTTACATATCAAAAAACTACATGAAAAGTTCTTCGAAATAAGATGTGTCAAAAATATTTTATTTTATTAAAAAACCAATGAAAACGTAGAAATAAACAAAAGTTCTCGTGACTGCTGAAAAAGCTAATGTTGCAAATACTTTGGGACGGAAGGAGTATATATTTAAAAACTACATCAAAAAATATATAAAACAAGTGGTGATAAGACTATTATATTTAAAAAATTATTATTATTATTATTATTATTATTACTATTATTATTATTATTATTAGTAATATTATTATTATTATTATTATTATTATTATTATTAAAATTGAAAAAGAATAAACTTTAGAAACAAGTCAAATTGAAAACAAAGAATGTAATCCTTAATTATTAGACGTCGGAAAAATTATTTTTAAAATACATTGATAATGTCAATCTAATTCCACTTTTAAATACATTTTTAATACTATTTGTAATTTGAGTTTCTAAATTTTTGATCTTTTACTACATCGAGTTGATCAACTTTAATCATTACTTAAATAAAATTAACATTTGATATTCATATACAAAGTATATTTTAGTATAACTATTATATCTCTAGTGTTATATTAATAATATAAAATGTTTCGTATGGTAGTACAAAGCACACATTGATATATTATAAGGATGAGATATGTTAATAAAAATATTATCTCTTTTCTATATTGATAATATAAATTTAATTACTTTTTAATGTATATATGAACTAAATATTTATTTTAATGTATATATGAACTAATTATTAAAATATTAAATTAATATTCTTATTTCATAAAAAACATAATCATAAAATAAAAAATATTATTACATTATAATATGAATGATTATTCTAATATATGAATTAACTACTTTTATGTTATTAAAACATAATCATAAAATAAAAAATAGTGATTATATTATAGTATGAATTATCATTACAATTTTCAAACGTTATTATAAAGCCAAATCAAATTATTGATTTGAATTTTAAATCAAATCATATTTAATCAGATCTGATCAGATCCAATTAGATTATATCAAATCAAATCAGATCAGATCAGATTTAATCACTTGATATCAGACCAGATCAGATCAAAACTACAAAAAATCATATGAGATTAGGAAATTTAAGTTGAACGGAACCGAGCTTAAGTCGCTTTCATATATTTTTCGATTTTGGATAATTTCAGATGCAGTGTGTATATCAATCAATACAGATCAATATCTATTTCAGATATATTTTATTTAGATATATTTCAATTTCACATTTACCTTGCATGTATGTCATTTTCAAATTAAAATTTAATTATCCGATTTCTTTTCTTTTTCATAAAGAGGGGTTATTTGGATTATAGTATGTTATTTTGGTCCTTTATAACAAAAAGTTTTCCTATTTAGTTATCTGATGAGAACCAAGCCCATCGAGAGAATACCAACGAATTGGGCCTAGGCCCAATCTAGATCCCGTCCATCAAAAGGAGAACCCGGTCCACAGAAAAATATATTGGGCCGGTCAAGGAAAGTTGCCCGTGAGGAAACATAGGGAAAGAAAAACGATTGGGACTTAAGGATGGGATGAACCCCAGCCCATTAGGAACAAGTCACCCCAAAGGAAGGAATCCTATGGAAGAGATTATGTGTCACGACCCGGACCGCAATCCACTGTCGTGCCAACCGCCGTACAACCCGTTTAAGAATAGCTGCAGTCTACTCTTAATCGAATTATACAAGGCATTAGTAATCATAGCACTGAGTACATCCATAAGTAATTATCAAAACGATAGATTTAAAATTTCAGAGTTTAGCGGAAATACAAGTTTTAACCCAAGAAGGTAAAACATAAGATTGAGCGCGCAGGCTCCAAATGAATTGGTTCAAAATCATGAGCATAGTCTAGCATGGAAAATCTCCATTTCCTCGGATCAAAATAGACTTTAGTCCTTTGGTTGCTTCAAACAATATCCAGCAAATCTGCAATCTAAAAAAAATGTTTTGGGGAGGGGTCAGTACAACGCCACATCGTGTACTGGTGAGGAGCCACAAATTCAGACTATTATATTTTATCACATAATCACAAGGGTCCAAAAAAATACATAGTTATTACTTTCAAAGTCAAGATAATAAATTATCCCATAGTTACGTCATTATATTTCAAAATCTATTTTCAACCTAATACCATAGGCCTGAAAGTTTCAAAGCAATTTAAAATGAAGATTTAATTCTTCAGTCATCAAAACTGATATCTCGTTCATGAGAACAACTATTTCAAAGAAATGACTTTCGAAATCTTTCCTCTTCTTTTCGTTTATCGAGTAACTGATATCTCATTCTCGAGGATAACTGTTTCAAAGGAGACAGATTTAGAAATCTTCTTCTTTTCCTTTTTAAATCGTACAATCTGATGGGGAGCCCCTCTTTTGTGCTCAAGCTAACTGATCAGGTTATCTTGGAACACCCGCCGAGGTGTCTAAAAATATATACAATTTTATTCTCACACTATAGTAAAAATAATCCCGCAGGATTTATCCTTTGATTTAGAGAAAATTTCTCAAAAAAAGCCTTAGGGTTTTCATGGCTAAAGCCTAACCCTATCCCCAAAAACCTCGGCGTTAGGGCGTGCTAGTCTTAGTGGTGGCGCTAAGCCCTAACACTTGGGAGATACTCAAAAGTAGCTCCTCTTATTTGTGGGCTAGGAAGCAATCACGCATGACCCTTCCTACCCGTCCAATAATAGCCTCCGACACCCGGATCTATTATTATTATGCGTCCACTTAGGGAGGCACTATAAAACAATCTACGGCCGAGATTTATCCACCGATGGCTCTAAAGCCATATACCTAAGGGCCCAACTAATAATAGCATCTCAGTATAAAATACGAAGATCTATTATTATTCTGTGTCCAAAAAGAGACAATATATTCTATCCCGCAATTTAGTACCCGAAGGTTATAAAATCATTTTCTAGACCAAAATAATTTGTAATAATATTGAATCCACAAGAAAGTTGGCTATGATCAAAATGAGTGGCCCAAATTGCAAAGGCCCAAGTAATGCTTTGAGTAAACATGAGAATAAAAGTTGATGGTAAATTTGTAAACTCTAAATTGAAAATAGAAATATGCTCAATGCTTTTAATCCTAAAATTTTTACGGAGCAATAAGAATCTAATGGACTTCTCCGTTCTTTTTTTTTTCTTTCCGTGCGATGATATCGAAGAAAACAAGAGGGAGGGAGAGCAATTGGTGATCACCTTCGCCGATCGTCGACATAGTCCTCGTCGCCCGCCGCCAACCGTCGAGTTTTCTTCTTCGCCGGCGTTCTTTCTCCGAAATCAGGTATTACCGAAATCCCTTTCCTCAAATCCGATTCTATTTTATTTCATTCCCTTGTGCTAAATTCATTTGAGTCCTCATGTAGTTCCGACAGGATTTTTAATTCCTTCTAGGGTTGCTATTTCTAGATTTCACCTAATGTAAATTTCTGATAATGGGGTGTGAAAACCCTAGTTTATGCTCAATTCAACTGATTCTCGAAAATATATGTTTATATATTCCGTATATTGGGGTAGAGTTTGATTAAAATGCTCAATCAATTTCTTTGCTTTGAAACAAGGAATATATTCAACTTTGAATAATTAAGCAAATCATGTGTAAGATTAAAGTGTTCATCATTCCTACTTTGAAATTTGAGAAATCGATTTGGGTAGAATTCCCAAGCTGTAAAATCAACTTTAATCTCTCGTTTCCAAAAATTAAATTTTAACGTCAAAGCCTTATAGTATTACAACAATATAGAGTAAAAATCTATTCTTTGAGAGAGTAAAGTAAACTTTTAAAATTTTGTAATAGTCAATATGAGTTTGGTGTATGCTCAGAACCAAATTTCACAAACAGAGACATTAGAGGGCTATTTCTTCAACTTTGGTAATAACTTAGCGTAGTAGGAATTCATATCTAAAAAGATGGATTTAAAAATGCTCCTTAAAAATCAACTTCTACAGAAGTAATAAAAATTGGGGTTTCAACGAAATTTTAAGAAACATCTCTAGCCTTTGAAAAAAAACACTTTTCAAATAGAGTGTGATAAAATGTATCATTTGTTATAAAATCTCATTTATCCATGGGTGTAGTGTTATATTAATTTTAGAAATAGTTTTAAAATCAATTCAACTACTTATGATTATAGGCTAAAATGTAATATTAAGAATTTATAACCCACTCACCTGATAGTACTTTGATGACCATTGGAAGGTTTAGTAATCTTTTGCGATGGAGGTGTTCCTTCGTTGACAGTTCCCGGTCAGGAGCCCCCTTCACTTTCTCAAGAATATTTGTACGTTCTGCCTAGTAGCAATTCTGACTTATAACTATTGATTTTCTTAAGATGTAGTTGGTTATGTTTGAGATGGAATGAGTTCACCATGGTATGTATGAGCTAGAGTTGTTAATGGCTATTTGAGCTACTTGATCCCTTGCGATCTGATAACCATTATTGACTTATATACTGCAAAATATTTCTACTCCCCTTTACGTAGAAAACATGAGTCACTACTTCATAAAAGCTCTCACCTTCTTGCAGGAAATTTGTGATGGTAGTGAGCTAGGGGCCCTCTCATTAAGTGAAGGAAATGACATGGCATAGTGAGCATAATGTGGTAGATGGCCTTGCAGGGATTTTTGTGGAGGTAGAAAGCTAAGGTCCCTCACCATTAATGAAGAAAGGGACACAAATTCACTAAGGTGTTTATTTTTCTTTTGCAGGAAGCATGTGAAGGGAATATGTTTTGGATCTACTTTTTAAATGGAGTGAAGACTTGGCTAAATTGTGCAGGAGTTGTGTGGAGAGCAAAAGATATGGCCTGCNCCCCCCCCCCCCCCCCCTTAAATGAGATGATGACTATTCCTTATGATTTTTCTTTTCTTTGTACAACCTGCCCCTCCTTTTATTTGTGAATTTGGCAGTGGCTTTCTTCAATACACACCTCGACAATGTAAATTGTATAGTGATGTTTTTTTTTTTTTTGAAAATCCATTACACTCCCTCACAGCTCAAAGTTATTTCCATTATAAACTTCTAACTTTGTCAACAGGTTTTATACCAGTATACCAAGTGGGTCATTATAAAATAATGAGTCATTTGTGCACTCCTTTGCAAAAAGAATACTTCACGTTTCCAATTCTACTCTTGAACCAAAAGTCTCCATGTTCTTTTGTAAATATTTATTCGAAATAAAATACATTAACGGTATGCTTCTTAGAATTGTCACACTATCCCAATCGTATACATTTTTAAAATCAATTTAAAGGTTTAATACGCAAGTTTTGCAAATCAAATATTGCTCTTAGTTTAAAAATACTTTAAATTAACTTCACATATATATACTTTGAAGTTCTAAAAGTACGAGTATGCAATAAAAATAAGTTCATACTTACTTTTCAAAAATATACACCAAAGTTATATTTTCTTCTTTTTTTTTCCACATTGGAAAATCTTTTTATATAGCTATATGTATATATTTTTTTTAACATGTAGTAAAATGTTTGTAATAGTAAATTCTTCCTTCAAAAAAATTTACTCCATTTTTTTTTATAAGAATATTTTATTAATACTGATACGGTATTACATTATGGTAGGCCGCCCCTCAACAAGAGGGACAAGGACGAGGAGAAAGGGACAGACGAAGGACAGGGGATAAGAGATGGATGGACAGGTTTGTCCTCCAGTGGACGGCTTCAAGCTAAGATACATCCCTCTTGGAGAAAGCAAGGCTGGCATGAATATTCTCCCCAACCACGGCGAATATTTGAAGGAGATAGTGGATGGGGATCACCTATAAAAGAGAGACGGACTAAGAGAGGAGGGATCATCTTGTCATAGAGAGAGAATATACTTGAGTAATAATAAAAGATATTCTGGCTATCCTTGAGTATATTCCGATCCTAAGTGGACCAAATAGAGGAAAGGACTGCCGGTTTGAGTTCTTATTCTGTGAGCAGTACTTCTGTTATAACTAATTACTATTCTCGTATTATCTTTCAATATTATAAGGTCTAGATACCTATATTTGGACCTGGGCCGATCTACCGTCCTCGGGAAAATATTGGGTATCCATCACTAGCGCCATCTGTGGGACCAATTAAAGCTTCCTAGCCTTCTGGAAAGTTGATAGCGAGCCTATCTCACTCCTGTTCACTTGGGAAGGCCTCTCCCTAGATTTGGGAAGAATCAGTTGTCCACTCTAGGTGAAGGAGATAAGTTCGCGGTCCATCTAGAGGGACTCCTGGTATGTTTCGGTCCATCTTAACTTAAACAAAAAAAAAGAAAAAGAAAGGAGGACCGATCGAACCTCCACAAAGGACCACTTTCATAAGTCGGTCACCCAGAAGGATCGATTCCTTGCTCAAGGACCGCTATCCTATATCGGTCCCCCTTTTCCACCAAAGAAGGTTTCCAAGTATCATCATGGGCAAAAATCGGTCTAGAAGAAATAGAATCGCTGCTAAAGTGCAAAACAACTCGGAAGGGAGAGAAAAGCTTTTGTCTCAGGATCTTAGACATCAAATTCTCTCTCAATCCAGGCATGAAACATAAGACAAATCTTGTGAGAAGAGTTTGCACTCTAAAGCCCCTTAGAGTTCTCATCCAAAAGATTCTCAGGAAGCAACAATAAGATTCGACGCCAAATCCCCCATAGTCCGAAAATTAATCGGATGGCTCAACAAGGAATGAGAGGCCTGGTCCCAAGGGACCGGGAGGGGAACGAGTCAAGGAGAATGGGACGAGGTGGAGAGCCAAGGACGCATATCAGTGCACAAGAGTGTAGGACCTCAGGCGCTACCAACTCTTCTAAAACCAATTGGTGTTAGAAGAGACGCATACCCTAGCCTTATAGTGCATTCAACACACAAGCGCCCACGACATTCGACTGTGACTTGGCCCACATAGCCTCCGCCACGGGACAATTGCTGCACACATGGCCAACAATCTCCCCCTCAGCAATTGCTCCCGCTGGGAATCGAACTCGTGACCTTGGCTCTGATACCACTTGTAGGACCTCAGGCGCTACCAACTCTT
>OOIL02000559.1:3219605-3260151 GCA_900332095.2 Cuscuta campestris
TGTAGGACCTCAGGCGCTACCAACTCTTCTAAAACCAATTGGTGTTAGAAGAGGCGCATACCCTAGCCTTATAGTGCATTCAACACACAAGCGCCCACGACATTCGACTGTGACTTGGCCCACATAGCCTCCGCCACGGGACAATTGCTGCACACATGGCCAACAATCTCCCCCTCAGCAATTGCTCCCGCTGGGAATCGAACTCGTGACCTTGGCTCTGATACCACTTGTAGGACCTCAGGCGCTACCAACTCTTTTAAAACCAATTGGTGTTAGAAGAGACGCATACCCTAGCCTTATAGTGCAGTCAAAACACAAGCGCCCACGACATTCGACTGTGACTTGGCCCACATAGCCTCCGCCACGGGACAATTGCTGCACACATGGCCAACAAAGAGGATGCGCAAAAATGCATCCGAGAGGCTGGGACCTAGAGCTAAGGAATTTGGAGAAAATTTTGGGGGGCCTAGCAATGAAGATGCTAGAGATATCCTCAAATTGAGGAAAGAGATGGAGGAACTAAAGAGGCATATTGACAAAGATGGGTCTTTTGGACCCACAGTGGAAATAATTTCTCCCTTTACTGCCAGGGTGATGAAAGCTCAGCTGCCCAGGGGTATAAAGGCCCCTGAAATCTGTTACGTTACAAAGGAGTCACTGATCCCAACGCTCACTTGGCCGCATACCAAACTCACATGTTGATGCACGCGGTAGAAGATGAAATCCAATGTCGCCTTTTTGTAGGGACTTTAGAAGGACCGGCAATAAAATGGTTCCTCACCCTTCCTAATGGGACTATTGATTGCTTTAAAGATCTTGCTCAACTCTTTCTCAATGCCTATGGAGAAAGGTTCCAGCCAAAGAAGCACGCCACCCATCTTTTCTCCCTAAAGCAAAAGGAACCAACACTGAGTTGGTGCAAAGGTGGAATGAGGCAATCAATGAGGTGGAGCCCATGGGAAATAAGACTTACATCGCTTTGTTCAAGAGTGTTCTAAGATCAGGGGAATTGTTCAGAAGGTTGTTCAGAAGGTTAGATTACGATACTCCTACTTCCTACAAGGCTATGATGGCCAGGGTCAACAAGTTTTGCGCCACCGAAGAATCAGAATGCCTAAAAGGTAAGAATGAAGGAGCCTTGCATAAACGATCGGACAACGAGAAGAAATGCGAGAAAGCTAAGCCAACCACTCTCTCCATCCCTACCCTTAAGCCGCTGGCCGCACCGGTGGCAGAAATTTAGAGCAAGGAGGGGGGTGGAGAGAAGAGGAAACATGGAGATCAAAAAAGAAAGCAGTGACCCTACGACCTAGAAAAATATTGCAACTTCCATAGAAGGCCTGAACACGCCACAGAGGAATGCATGTTCCTCAAGAAGATGAAAGGGCAGATGAAAGAGAGGGAACTGAATGCTAACCGAGAACCAAACCTATGCGGTAATGTTTGGCGTAGGGACGCCCAACCTCAAAAACAAGTCTTGGAGAACCCGGAGAAATTCACCCAAGTAGGAGTCATCTTATGCGGTCCAGAAACGGGGAGTCACAAACAAGGAGAGGAAGGAATGGGCCCGTAGGCTACATGTGGGGTCCATTGACGTGGGACAAGTGGCCAAGAAAAGAAGAAGGGAGCCCATTGTCTTCTCAGACAAAGATTTGCCGCTCATTCCTAGTCCTCATCGGACGCCTATGGTAATTTCTATGGCTATTCACAAACTTTATGTTAAAAGAATATTGGTGGACACCGCGAGTAGCGTCAATGTGTTGTATTGGGAGGTGGCCCATCAGTTGGGAATCAGAAAGGAAGATCTCACAAGGCATAATATGCCCCTATCCGATTTCACCAGAGACATAATCGAATCGAAAGGGTCCATTAAGCTAGATGTTATCATAGGCGAGCATCCAAAGGTGAGGCATATGAGAATGGATTTTGTGGTGGTCGATATCAAGTGTGCCCACAATGCCATCCTAGGGAGGCCTGGACTAGAGGATTTAGGAGGGGCTATGTCCCTTGAACACTTATGCCTTAAGTTTAGGACTCCCAAAGGTATTGGAAGAGCCCTTTGTCGTCGTCGTCGTCGTAATCGCATGACACCCCCAAGGCAAATTCGTTGTGCGAGCTTAGAGTTGTTCCACCTAAACTCGTCGAAGGCTGAGCACGCTTCCCTTTTCTTGCAAGAAGCACACACACCGACTATTCTTTTAAAACCTTTTTTTGATTTGGGGGGCGGAGGAGGTGTTGTTTCTTCCGGTACATTACCGTATATCCTTGAAATTCCTTAAATAAAGCCTCAAAAAGAGTAATAGCACTATTTCTTTCTTTTTTGCATTCTATTAAATGGTTGTAGTAATAATTATTTCCATCTACAAAAAACTGTAATAATAGTCAATTAATGTGTTTTCATCTAAAAAACAACTGTAGTAATAGTCATTTTAAAAAAGAGTTTATTTATAGTATGTTTTCCTACCCCCACCTCAAACGGCTCTATAGCCATTCCCCCCACCCTACTAACTTTTTTTGCAGGTAGACATTGGTTGAACTTGGACATTCATGAAATAAAAACAATTAAATTTGGTACCGGAACCGATATCGGTACCAAAAAATTGGCACCGGAACCGGTACCGAGGGGGCGGTACCGGTACCGATTTCTGGAACCGTTGGGACTTACCGACCGGCGGTCGCTGGTACCGGCGGTACCATTGCTGGTAACTGTACCGTACTGGTACCGTGTCCACCCCTAGTCAAAACAAGAAAGATTTTGGGAAGAGTATTTTAGGTGAACTAGTATTTTAACTTGTGTCTTGCACGAGGTGAAACAATTTTTTTTATTTTATATTTTTTATTCGGACATCAGTTTTTAAATATAAAACCAAATAAAACATCAACCCTAAAAGCTGAAACAATTACTTCCTTCGTCTTAATTTATAGTGTCTGTTTTGGTTTACGATATTTAACTGAAATTATTTTCAAATCATTTTATATGACAAACGGTATAGAGTTAAAAACTAAAAAATTATATATTAAAGTACTCATCAGAAGATCTACAAAACTAGAAGTGACAATTATACTTTATTTTATCAAATTGCTAAAGAAAATAGAGAAAAAAGTGAATAAAATTTGACTATGTGAATAATAAATATGCACTATAAACTGGAACGGAGGAATTATAACATTTGTCAATGAAAATTTCACGCATTTGAAATATAAATGTCGAAGTCTTTTATAAATTTAAACATTTCAAAAAATTTAAGGTATAAAACATTTTTTTTGTGATGTTATAAAGATTTTCAAAGACACTTAAAATAATACACTCATCCCTACTTTTACTCTAACTTGCGAAACAATTACATAAAATTAATCATAAGTGAATTCTGACTTAGATAAAAAAAATCTTATAAATACTCTGTAATGTTTTGTCTTAACTTTACGTATAATCATAATGAAATATAAGCTATTGAAAATGATATTCCTTGAAACTTTAAATATAATTTTGTATGAAATGATACATAATTCATTTAATTTAAGTCATTTAAATGTTTTATGCAACCTTGTTTATTAATACTACAATTATACCGAAAATAATTTTTTGCAACTCTTTAATGATTAAACTTATGCTAGTACTCCCTCCGTTCCAATTTAAATCGCCCGTTTTGACAATTGGGCATATTTAAGGAAAATAAAAAATAGAGTTGATTTTTCAAAATTGACATTACTTTTTAAGAGGGGTGATGATAAATGAGAAGATAAGGTGAAAAAGAATGACTTATTTTAAAGCTAGTTTAGGTATTTTATTTTTAATAGTTTACGAAAACAACTAACAGACAATTTATTTTGGGACGAAGAAAAAAGGCAAACATGCAATTTAAAATGGGACGGAAGGAGTATTATACAATTCAAAAACTATTGAACAATGTTTCTCAATAGTATAATGAGTACAATTTTCTTCAAATTAAAAAGATCTTGGTTTTTTTTTGACTATATTATGTTTCACCCTGTATAACGTACTCGTGGGTTCTGTCCATAATTATTTACGAGGGGAAGAATTCCTGCAGATTGTAAATTCATTTTCACACTTGTATGTTTCATATTTTGGACAGTATAAATAATTTTTACAATCTATAGAACATACAAGTATCACTTTGAGATGGACTTAAAGATGAATCATGTTGTTCTTAGTTCTTTGTCTTTATCATTCTAAATGATTTTTATAACATGTTTTCTAAGCACTCACAGCTTGCTCTAAAACAGACTCTAAATACATACAGTAGTACCAGTCCCCTTTTCCCCGTGATAGGACACATCAACCAGGAATTATTTCAAAGTTTCCTCGTGGAACCTTTTCATATTTTCTTTTCTATCTGTCAAATGATCTTGAAAACGATAACTGAAGATCAGGGTTGAATGATCCGTGCTCTACGTTTAAATCTCTCCAAAAAGACTTTGTCCGCAAAAGTTAAGGGAGTTTCTTCTTCATAAGCATCCTCTTCGTTTGGATCGTACCTGTAACCTTCATTGCTCCCATGTTTTGAGTCACTATCGTGAGACTCAGCTGGTGAATGATCATCTGGAATGTCCCGGTATAAATGTTTTAGGATGAAAAGTGCAGTATCAGGATCTCTCCAGTAATTCCTGCAATAATATTTTACATATATGAAATAATCCCTTGAAAGCAAACTTCATAGGAAAATGCTAGTCACAAACATATAGTTTACAAACTTCACAAACTTACTTTTTGTGGATTTTAAAATAAAATATCTTTTATTATTTTAGTACATCTTATTTCTAGGAAAGTGTTAAAAAAGCAAGTTTGTGAATTTTGTGAACTGTTTGTTTGTGACTCTATCATTACTCAACTTCATAAGGACATGATCACAGAAATCTCTTCCTCCATAACCACATTCATTGCCTTAAATATTCTGCTTTTTAAAAAAACGTAAAATTGCACATAAGTACTTACGTATGTGATCCAATGGCAGATATGTAAGGATGGCGAAATGTTTTGTCCTGGGTTGCAAACAAAGGTTAATCACATCAAATTTAAGAAACCAAACAAGAATCACATATTACGGAGACAACTTAAAAAAAGGCGAGCAGCTGTAGATGCAAAAGCATGCTAATAACTAAAGATATAAATGCATCCTCATTTTCACTGTTTCAAGTTAGCATCCTCTGTTTTGGCTGAGACAGTAAATCTGTTTTTCATTGAGCTTTGTTTTAAAAATTAATGAACCATAGCCATAGATAACATTAGTCTAATCCAGAATATATATATATATATATATATATATATATATATATATATAACCACAGGCCACGGGATAAAATACTACGTTTTTCCCATTAAAAACATGATAGACAAACATAGAGTTTTATAATATTCGTAAGGTACAAATATAATGTTTTCAGAAAATTACATGAAATTTAGATTTGTTTGATCAGACATGACACCTCTTAGCAAAAAAGTAAATAATAGCAAAGAATTGTAATGGTTTGAAGCATGGACTTCCTTATTTATTCTTGTAGTATGAGTTTTGTAGTATCAATTTGAAACCTGGAGTAAATTTCACGATTAAAATCTCTAATAAATTAATAGTTCAACATACTCATATTTTTCACTTATTTCATCTCTGGCTAATATATATGAACAATGTGTGACAACTTTGCTTCGGACACAGAAAAGAGAAACTATTCACACTCAATAAAACAAAGGCTTTAAAAATTCCAATCCTCATGTGCTAACTTACTGCCAAGATACAAAGAATCAACCAAAAGTAGCGAGATTGAGAAGATTTAGAAGGAACAAAAAATTTCTAGGTGTATTTCAGTTTTACACAATCATTAAATGGTGACCATATAAGAGCAATATGAAACCATCGTAAAACTCGATATAACACAGCAAGCAAGAATGTCATAACAGGTAATTAGACATTAGATCAGTAAAATTCAAGCTATTTTCATAGAAGCATCAACATCAATGTTGACAGAAACAACGGGAATCTCAAATAACAATTAGTTCAGAAATGTATTAAAAATTTGCAGATAGTTTGTATGAATACTATATGCATACTTGCAAAACATGATCGATTTGACCATATTCACTTCCAGTCAATTTCTCCATCATTATTGAGCCATATGACCTATCTCTTTTCAGTTCAGTTTCATGAGTTCCTTCTGCAAGAAAATTTTCCATTCAACAAAAGCAAAAAGTAATAGAACAGAGGGGAGATCTGGATGTTTTGAAAGGACTGATTACAAATAAACAGGAAGGGCACAGAATCAAGGCTCCAGTCACCTTCCTCGTCAGTAATTTCTCTTGATTCACAGAGTTTGAGCACCTTAACCTACTTAAGGAGCACAAAGTTAAGCAAAATCTTTTCAATGAAAATTCTCTCAACTCTATTGTAGGTTTCACACATGTCCAGTCCAACTGACAAAAAAAACATCCTATCTGGCTTTCCCCCATGTAATACTTCATAAAATAATTAAGCTCATAAGAAATAAAAACGTTGTCACTAGTTAAACACTGTGAAAGGAAATATTAATTCAATGAGCAAAAAACATTAGTATTTATTTCATTAAGAAATAAATGTATTCTAAAAACTGTTACAAAGGTTTCTATGGTCTCGGGCCTAGAAATTAATTACTCCCTTTATCCCACAACTTAGGTCCTAATTCGACTTGACACGCTTTTTAATGAAATGAAAGTTGTATGGTTTAATTTTTTTAAAAGGAGAGACTGGGAGAAACAATATGTACCACAAAATATTTTCTAAAAAAGTAATTGGAACAAAATTTTGGAAAAACCCAAATAGGAAAGATGGAACAAAATTACTGAACAGGAGAAGTATGAGACACCTGCAATTGTTCTCAGTAAGAAAGTGAGCAATGAAACACCGGAATATATATCTCAAGTTTAACAAGTCAATGAGGAAGAATAACGCAGAGGAGCCGGACTAGCATAAGTTGTAGGGCTTATTTAGTGGAGGGTTTTGAAATTATTAAGGACAATATACAGAGATAAATGAACGGATGGAAGGTGAAGCATAACAAAAGCTAGTTAAGTTAATCGCAATAAACTCAAGGAGACGGAATCAATGGTGTCTGGGTATTGGTGGAGCACTAGGCTGGAGGGTACAAGTAATGATTGCATTTCATGGGATCAGCTAAAACAGAGGTGGCAGATATACTATTCAATTACTTAAAAGCTTTCAACCTTGAAATGACAACTAAATAACATCCCATTACAATACCAACTCCGTCGAGGTCTGAGTGGTCATATTTGTGTGGTTCACATTCACTCCTTATCTTACATTTTCTTGCTTTTTAAGATAAATGTCAACCCCAAAATCCTACTTTTCTTAAATCTTGTGCCACTCCCTCATGTCCCAAAAATAGTGGGACAGAAAGAATGCAAGATATGCACGACTACAGCAATCGAACTCAAAAAATATACCTGGACTAACAGAATTGGCAATAGATTGCACCACATTCCATCAAGATACCAAAAGTATAGTTCATTTAACATCATTATTTAAGCATATGTGGGGAGCTGAGTTGCATTGCACTGCGATTCCTGCGAACTTAGGATAGTGATATTATCTTGGCTGTTGCCCCCTTTATTGACCCACTTTCTTGCATCATTTCCCTAAGTGGATTATGTATTTGTGGCATGTTGTGTGTGCATGATGCTTTTACATGCTGGAGGGGTACTAAGTATGTGATGATTTTATGCTAGATAAGGTGTACTATATTCAACCAATAGGTCTGCTGAATCCAAGTAACCAACAATTATGAATTTACATCTTTTCCTCACTCATTTAGAATTTCCCCCCTGCCTTTTACACAACATGAATATCATACTCTTTACCAGGAAACTGTGTTCATTTGAAAGCAAAACCCCTCCTCATTATCCTAAAAACTATTTCTTTTATATCGAGCGAACTTCATTCAGTATTTATTGCAAGTAACCCAGTTGAGCTTACTAATATGTACTGTTGAGCTGTGCAAATGATGAAATAGCTAGGAAGTACTGAATTAATGGTGAGCGAAATTCAAATTTTTCTCACCCCTGCAGAGCTTATGTGATTCAAAAGAGCATGTGATCTTGAAGCCACTCCTTCAGTAAATTCCTGTTGACAGTGTGTGAGAAGGGAATAACAAAGGAGAGAAGGAAAACAATCTGTGACGCTAACCTGAATTTGAATATGAAGTCGCTTTCCACCTCTATGGTAAGGAATAATGATTGGTCGTTTGTTCACATATTCTTTACAAACAAGTGGTTCTATTCTGGATAAAATGCAAGCATTGCTCCAGGTTATTGGCTTTCCAATGTTAAAGATTTCACGCACATACCAAAAAAAATCCAAGCCAAACCTGTATGCCACAGGATCAAAAGGGTGAAATATGTTGAACATTTGTCTACAAGCTGGCATCTCTTCATTAATATTTTCTTCTTCCCAATAAGTTTTCCCTTGGCCTAGAAACCCCATAAAGAATTTTAAAAACAGTAGTTAAAATTTGAGTCTACGGGGCAAAAAAAATCACGCAACATAGAAACCTAACATGAAGCATAAGAATCTACCATATAGAACAGGAGTAGACACTTGTCATATAAAAGAGAGCAAATAAAAAAAATACTTTAAAACAAGCGTTAATATACTCTAGTAAATAGTTAACATGAATATACTTCCATCATCTCAGATGGAGCCAAAATTTCACCATTTTTTGGCTTTGGGGTGTGATGGAATAAATCAAAATGGATCTCTAAACTGTCTGCGCTTCTTTAATTAATGAAGTAGCAGTTAGTCAAGCAATGCAACTTTCGATGTTGAGCCGGGGGTCTCTTTGGAAACAGCCTCTCTACTTTCGAGTAGGGGTAAGGTTTGCGTACACACACCCTCCCCAGACCCTACTACTCTTGTGGGATTTAACTGGGTTGTTGTTGTTGTTGAATATGCTTGAAAGAATTTAGGATGGGGAAAGGGTTCTCGGATTGGCAATAAGACACTTGGGCTGAACCTCATTAAAAGATTGAATCCAATCAATTACTTAGTTCAACTCAAGAGCTTATATACCGATTTATTTTCTCTTTAAGTTCCGATGTGGGATACTCGTTAACACTCCCCCTCAAGTGGACAATAGGGCCATTTTGAATTTAACTAGTTGACCACTTGGCACTTGCAAATGGACTCCCACTCCCCATGAAATGAATGGCTCGAAAGTTCCTATACCTAAAGGACCACGAATCGCTGGGCATAGACTTTCAGACAAACAAACGACTTATATGGGCCACAGACCGTTTTCCATGGGCTAAAGACAAATGGGTCGCTAGGAATGAACTTCTAGACGGACACCTTAACAAATGAGATGGGCTAAAACAGGCTCCGATACCATGAAAGAATTTAGGATGAGGAAAGGGTTATTGGATTGGCAAAAAGACACTTGGGTTGAACCCCATTAAAAGATTGAATCCCATTAAAACATGAAGCACCCACACATACATGCAAATCTATTCAATGCGAATTATTTGAGGGAATTACCAATTCCAATGCGAACATTGCGGAGAGAAAGAAAAACTCCAAGAGGAGAACCGACGGCAAAAAATGTATCAACCTAGTCTCAAAAATCAGAAATAGATTAGAATTTAGAAGGCAAATACAAAAAAACAAGAACACATGTATGAGGGTATATAAATAAATATGTAAAACTTATACTTCGTGTTATGCAGCTGTTAGATATGCAATCAAGTAAACATAAAGAATTACCCTATAGCATTGCAAAATTACTATTTGTAACTAACTGCAAATTGAAACAACTTGGTTGATTTATAAAATTATCTAGACCTACAACTTCAAAATTACCTTGAAAGCCAACTTCGTGTATTTTATGTGAGGAGTAAAATTCTTATGTAAATCACATCGCTCTGACAACACATTTGCATTTGCAGGTGTATATGGATTCATTTTATCTGTTTTGCTCTCATCATTCCCTGTGTGTTTTATGCACAGAATGAGAAAGCAACACACACAGCAACATAAACAAAAATTCTTTTGCAGAGCAGAAGATATATGTAGGTATGATATGAATGAAATGAACTAAACATGTACCTTGGGGTACACGCTGACATTCTAATTCTCTGATTTTGGCTGTTAGCAAATCAATCTGATACAATGAAAATGCTATTTGACATAAATTCTGCAAATAAGTGCAGAGGCCATTTAAGAAAATTGATATAATATTAATTTTGTCTCAGAACCTCTTCCCTCAGTGATCTGATTGTTTTTTCTTTATCACTTTCTGTGCCTCCAATTTTTGATAGATCAGACCCAGTAACTCTGCATTCTGCTAACTGAGCATCACAAGTCGTGCCTCGTTCAATGGAGCCTAAATCAATCCCATCACTAGGTATCTTGTTACTAAAATTGCTGACATCAGCTTCATCTGACTCTGACAATGCAAGTGGAGTGATTGAATGACAACTGAATTCAGAACTATCTTCCACTAGTTCTGAAGAACATTGATCTACATTGGCATTATCATTGTTAAGAATATTCAGAATGTTCTTGCTTCTGCCACTAGAAAGACAATCATCATTCAATGAGGCAGCAGTCTGTTCCAGAGATACTATGTTTGTGTCGTGCCATGACGGTTTCTTCTCATTTTCTTCCTTGTACATCCACTCCATAGGAAATGGAGACGACAATATCTTTTGGTGGCACAAAATATCATATGATAGAACACTCCCAAGTGAATGACCATAAATGGAAACCTACAACAAGAGAATAACCGGAATATGCTTCAAACATTAACTGCCAAAGAGTCCCTATGATATGAAAGTGATAAGACCATTAATATTATTATTGTTGTTGTCGTCGTTGTTTTTATTATTTATTATTAGTACTATTATTATTATTGGTGTTGTTGTTGTTATTACTATTATTATTATCATTATTATCATCATTATTATTATTCTTATCATTATTATTAGTTTCCTAATAGTAGTCTTATTCTAATTTAGTTAATCTTCCTGAAGGGATTTATCACTAGTCTCCTATTAGACTATTCGAGTATTAGTAGTCATATTCTATTTTAGTTAATATTGGTAAATAAAGAATCATGATTCCTAGTATAATTATGGTAGGTCGGTTGTAAGGCTTTGCCTATTTAGACTTACACAATCACTATAAAATCATGAATGGTTGAAGTCAACAACAACAACCAGTGTAATTCCAACTCCATTGGGGTCTAGGGTTGTTTCTGTTAGACCATAGATGCATTGTTGCATTTACTTCCCAAAACATGATAGAAAGTTAAAAAAGCAAGAAAAGTTTAATGTAACATTGTAATTTAGTCTGTTATGTGCCCGAAAGTAAAGCACTTTTGAATTCGTCTAGCTCCATTTAGCAGTAGGCTCAAATTATAAAAAGTTAGTAGCAAACTGCTCTCTCTTCCTTCCAGGAGAAGGATGAATATCTTCTTCTATGTTCACTAATGTGTTCATAACAGAAAGCAAAAAATATTTGTGTTCCACCTGCATATACCTTTCCATCGTAGCCAGGATTCCTCTTGATGAACTTTAAATACAACCTATTTAATTGGTTGGAAACCTGAGAGGGCATAATTATTAGCAACAGATGTCACAGCAATCCAAATATTTTACAGCAATGTGCCAGTAGCAATTTAGTTCACTTCATCATGACCACCTTAATCCTAACTATGTTGAGGTCAGTTTCATAAAATTTAGAGTATCAATTAATATTCAAGAATTGGTTAACACTATAAATTCAAAAGAGAGAGAAACGGTTTCACTTTCATGCAATGTGGCCTTCCTTGCAGCCTTCTTCAAAAGAAATAATGAGAAAAAAATTCCAGGAGCATCATTGGCATAGGTTTATTTTTCACATTCATGAAAAATATTATATCACAGAGATGGGTTGAGAGAGATCATAGATGATATAGTCATGTCTTATTACAAAGTTGATATTCTAAAATCAACACGCACATCCTGGAACATGATCCAAGTAGTTGATATAGTATCTTAGTTCACAAAATGAGAACAAATTAGTAAATGCTAATAGGTTCAAAGATATGAAGGACCAAATTGGCCATATTAAGAGATGTCGGAATCTACAACAATAACAAAGAAAAAAGAAAATAAATGTGATTAAAAATTGACAAATTTTAAGGAGAGAATATCAAAGACCAGAACTTAATACCGAGTCAATGATAGCCTGGCAGTATATGGGGCTCATATAGTATAATACATCGTGTACTGTTGCACTCAACATTGTACGAAACCCACGGACACCATCTAATGTGCACTTCTCCACTGCACCCTCACTACTAAGTTTTAAGCCTTTTCTCCACTGCAATGATCAAAAATGAAGTGGGCAATACAGAGATAAGGAAATAACATTTCAAAAGAGATAAACAGATGACAGATCCAGCAATGATGCCAATGCAGTAAAAGAAATAAACAATTACAAGAAATATACAACACTGTAAAAGAACTATACAAAAACAAGAAATATACAACACGGATCCACTAAAGAAATATACAACAAAACCCAGTATTATCCTTACTCCCTTGGGATTTGACTGGTAAAGATGCCTGCAACCTTACCTCTGTTTTCTTTAGGCCCTTGATGCAATGCTGCATGTACTACCCAAAATTTCATAGAAAGTAAAAAGCAAGTGATGTTCTATGTGCCAATATGATTTAGACTATTTTTTACCCTGAGGTTTAGCATTGTCAATAATGACTACTTTTAGCACCATTGGCGATGGTTACAAAGTAAAAGAGACATGATTACCTAAAGGAAAAATTCACAAAAATACTCCAAGAAATGAGCAAGTTTGCACTAATACTCCAAAATTCAATTATTGATGCCACTGCTCCAAGAAATTACTCGATTTTACACCGCTGCTCTGGGCTGCCAACTAAGCTAAATACATGGCATTTTAAATGATGAATCGACAACTATTGAGCATGAGTGGACAACTAATTTTAAAAATAAAGAAAATACCCTAAATGTGTTATAAATAGACCTCCCACCAAGCCTATTTAAAACTAAAAAATTGAAATGTTTGTATATTTAAAATTTTAAATTATATAAAATGTGAATACTGTCTAGATAAAATATTAGAGTACTTTACAGTTAATACTTTATAATCAAACTTATATACACTTGATAGGTCTCAAAGAGATAAATCCAACATACCATCTTATAAAAAAATTTGAGTTACGAATTTAAATTTATGATCATTAAGTGAAAAGTAAAACTGAACTGGTTTGACATTTAGCAAGACAAAATGATAAAAATGAAATTATAAACAAACGGATTGAAGTTTGATATTACTCCCTCCGTCCCACTTGGTTCTTGACAAAGAAAATTTTACGGTATTTAAGGTGAAAAATAATGACCTTTGATGCGACCAAAAAGTATAGAAGAATAATGATTAAAAAGTGGTGGTGTGGGTATAAAGTAAAAGGGAAAAAGTGGGGTGGTTTAAATTTGAGGGTGGGTATTGGTTTGATCTCATATAAAGTGAAAGGAATAAAGTAAGGGTAAATAATCAAATGGGACAAATAAAAATTACAAGGGTAAAGAAACAAGTGGGACGGAGGGAGTATATACAGAGTACAATCTCTTCTTTTCAAATGTAATTTCTTTGATTCATTTTTCTAATTTTACTTTTAAAAATAATTGTCTAACCAGATATGTTTTAAAATGATCATAACTTTTCACTTTTTTTATACTTTTAAAATGATCATAACTTTAAATCCATTACTCAAATCCTTTCATAAGATATAATGTTGGTTTTATCTCTTCCACACCTATCAACAAATATAAATTGATTATAAAATATTGACTCCAAAATCCTTTAATATTTTTGTCATTTTTTGTCTGAAACACTTTTTGAATTTATTTGATTAAAATATGCACTCATTTAAATATTTCTGTTTTAAGCAAGCAGGGCAGCGGTCTAGTTATAACACAATTAAGGTATTTTCTTTATTTTTTTAATTAGTGGCAAACTCTTACTTGATAATTTCGCATTCAGCATTTAAAATTCCATGTATTTAGTTGGCAGCCCGGAGTAACATGTAAAATTAAGTCATTTTGGAGAAGTGGCATTGATTAATGGATTTCGGAGTATTGACGTAAGATTGCCCATTTATTTGAATACTCATGTGAAGTTTTCCTTACATAAATGATTATGTATCATGTGAGAGTTCGAATTTTGCCTACATAAGCATCATGTGGCACTTTTCCCTCCTCTCCACTCCAGATGAATAAAAAGCAGAAAAAAATCACATAAAGTTAAAGCAAGATTAGGAAAAAGTATCAATAAGTGATATTCTAATGTGTATGAAAGTAAAATCAGAGGATATAGTGACGAATAGCATATGAAACAAGAACAATAAAAAAAATATGAAAAGGAAGTTTACTTGACATGGAATATAGATGACTCGTTGTTTGCTAAGTTGGTATACACTTAAGTGCCTTTCAGCAAGGCTTGCTGTAACATGACGGAAATCTCCAACATCATCCACAAGGTTAGATTTCTCCAGCCTCTGCCCAATCCCATGCACCATGAATACTAAATGACGAACTGGTACCTACAATAGAACTATTCATTCGATTGTGCGCTTTTAAAGCAAACTCAAATTATGTTCACTCATAATCAAAATCATCTTTAAAATGTGTAAAGTGCAAGACATTTGCATAAACTATGAGACAGATTCATTGATTCACACACTGAAATTGCTAAGCAACAACAGGAAGATGTAAAGTAGTTAATATTAAACTACGGTCTTCACTGAAACAGTGCACTACGTGCTCTATTAATCAATAATATGATATGGTACGATGTCAGGAAAGACTATAAAAAGCTATGGAAACAGGAGAGTATGTCAACCTTTGGAATTCTGTTTTCTGGTAAATTAGATAGTTGGATAGCAAAACTGAATTTGACCTCTTTTTTTCCAAAATGCAAAATAGAATCCAATGTACCTATCTTCCGTCCTTTGGAGAACACCTTTTACATGTTCCCCTATCTAGCACTGAAATGATAAGTGACGAGAATTTGAAGAAAAAAAGTGGCAATGAACATGTTCCATGATATTCCAACTGGAACACTCATTGGTGAATGTATTATTTAAATACTACGTGAACTTTTTATATTTATGTCATGTTAAGAAATGTTGAGCAAAAAACTATATAGCCCTCATAATTTTCTCTAGACTGTACAGTACATGATCTTTCGCGATTGAACATATGATGAATGACATGACACCTATAAGCACATAATATTCACTCAACCATACCTGTGAACAATAATCATCCATTTCCTCCTCCCTCTTCTGACGTAACTCATCCTAAGAGCAACAAAAAGAGTTGAGATGAGAATGATTTTGCAGTTTCATACGTGCAAAAGCATAGCCATCCATTTTGGTGTTACAAAGTCAACTCAATGTACCAGATATAAAACTCATAACTGTTAAGACCGTAATTGCATTTAATAAAAAATTATCCAACCATAAGTGACATGCTAAGGAAAAGAAATATGGATTCACTTAGATTGGGAACCTAGATTAATTAGTGAAGGCACTAAAAAAAGGGTCAATACCAAAAACAAAAACAAAAAAAGTTAAAGAATAAGAGTGTACAGCTTTTACCTTCTATAGAGGACTTCAAAGTTTTGGATGAAAAAGAGATATGTAAATGTTCTTACCTCCAATAATAACTTTCATCTTTAATCTACTATCCGAATCTTGTTTCTAACCTTAATTTATTCAAATGATGAGACTAAATCTATATGAAAAAAATATATGTTTCTTAGGAATAAATATAGGAACCATTTGTAATTGGACCTTGAGCATATTATATTTCATTTCCTTGAACACATTCAAATCCATTTATTATTTTCATGCAATATAATTCCTCATTTGGAAATAGCCGAATAAGAGACATTTGCATTTGGCACAATCTTGCAAGAAACAAATAAAATGCACGTTACTTAAAAGCATATGGGGAAAAAACAATTAGAAAAGTGGACATTATTATGGGATTGACTAAGATTTTAAAAAATGAAAAATTATAATGGGATAAAGAAAATATCTACAATGCCTAAGCCTAAGGAAAACAATTTTAAAATGTATAATCAAGATGAGATTATGAGAAGTATTTGAGAGTACACATATATTTCATCAAAAAATAGAGATAAAGGGAACAACTTGGGTGGGTTTCATAGACTGTGATGGGGCATATCCACGTCTTAACTTGATGTTTTTCCCTCCAAAACGAAAAATGCTTGATAAACCAGATGCATCAAAATTCAGCCACCCTTCCCATGTATCATCTTCTCCTGTAAAGAGGGCATGTAATCCCTTCACACATAGAACATATCAATCAGTACACAAAGCTATCAAAATACACACGGTTAGATACTCCATGAACGACAATTATGACATACTGGAGAAAAGCCTTGAAGATCAACTCGAGCCGCATAGAGTCCAGATGGTTGAAAGCTTCTGCGGTGCCAAACCTATTTGCATGCAACCAAAATTCATCAATCTTTTAAATTGCCATTATGATAAGCATAAAGAGGAAAAAAATTACTGAAAGAGTCTATATTAACTATATTAGCATAAAAACATCAGCAGAAGGATAAAACTCAGGCTTTGCATTATCTGAATGTGCTTGGGTAGGGGGCCATTGAGCGGTGGTTATTTTAAGCGGTCAACCATTCCACCCAAATTTCTAAAAGGATACGAAGTACCTAATATATTAAAATAGAATCTCCTTTTAAAGATTAACAGTTGGAAAGGAGGAATTCTTCCACCCCAAAAGTTTTCCTTTTTCTGAAACTCTTCATTTTTCCCCTCTGATCTCATTGGGAAATGAGTGTGCTGTTGCTTTCCCTAACTCTACATTTTTTCCACTTAGTTTTGCCAAGAAGAACCCACCTTCTCCTTAACTCTACATTTTGCCAACTTACTTTAGCCAAGACCAAAATAGGGTTGGAATAGAATGAATTTTGAAACCTGGAAAGAATGAAATAGATTTTGAAACTTAAAGAAAAAGTGTTTGACTTCACAGTAGGGGTAAGGTCTGCGTACGCACCCTCCCCAGAGTCCTAGGCCCTACTTCTTGTGGGAATTTACTCGGTTTGTTGTTGTAAAGCAAAAGTGTTTGATGTAAACAAAAATGAAATCAAGTCCCAGTTGTTGTTTTGTGTGTTGTTAATGAATTAAATGTAGGTGTGAATAACTTATGAGAACTAATTATTTTTACTCACTTCTATGCAGAGGTTACTTCTTTTATTGCACTTTTTACATGAGCCTATAATTTATTCTCTTATTTATTCTTTTTTTAGATCTTTGTCTATGTTACTTTAATTTAGGCAGGCTTAGGTTGGGCCTTGGTTACAACCTTTTTCAATAGCATGCTTGGGAATAATTTCTAAATAATTGCAATGAGACAGCATTCAAGTGCGTGCAATCTCAAACAGTGAGGTGTGTGTGGCATCCTTAGGCCAGTTCCACTAAGAATATACTCGTAAATAATTGTTATGCTAGTTTCGAGTAACAATTACGACATGCTTAGGTATAAGTGTTCAAATAATTGTAATGAATAACATTGAAGTATGCATTTCCAAACTATCAATCAATTCCATCTGAATATACTAATTTTTACAGTATCAAGTGAAAACATCAAAGACTACATTCCTACAAACATACCTTACAGCGGTATGCATACTCCAATTGCTCAGAAAAATCTTCCCGGAGCGGAAGCCAATCAAGACCTCCCTTACACGCAAACCAATGACCTCTCAATACACGCCGGTTTTCTCCATTCCAGTACACAGGAAAACAGTGTCTGTTTGCCAAATCTACCTGCAGTAGCACACCATTAATATTTATAAATTTTCTGGTGTTCATTTATACCATTTCACATTGGTTTGGGGGTGAGATGATAGGTTTTAGATCTAAAAGACTATCATAGAACTTAATGCATCACTTCAAGAGAAAAGATAAACCATATCCTAGTAATAATTAAGTTACTCAACAAGAGTTATAATTGTACTCTAAAAGAAGGTTCCACATTGGACTTCCAAAAGAACAATGAAGCAAATTTCCTACTTTTTTCTTCTAATTGAATTACGCCAAACATACACCAACAATAACTCAACACACAATAACAACCCAGCTGGATCTCACGAGAGTAGGGTATGGGGATGGGGAAGGTGTGTGTATTCCGACCTTGCCTCTACTCAAAAGTGGAGAGGTTGTTACAATAACTCAACTGATAGTCAAAATTAAGATTAAGGGGATTTTGGTTTATATTGTACAAAATATGATTAATCAAAGATTATATTCTGCGTATTTAATCAAGGATTACCTTAGCTTGCAGATTTACAATGCATGGCTAAGGGATCAAATACCGTTTGCAGTGTAAATATATTGGTGGATTATTAATGTTCATGGCCCATTTATAATGCTAGAACCTTATTCCTTCATAATAGATCATTCCATTACAGTGAGCTACTATGAATCATTACACATGAAAGTTGCTAAAGAGAGAGTAGACACAACAGGCAAAGAGCCAAAGAGCTTATCTTTGCTAAAGATTTTTTCAGCGAGTTGGGACATGCTTTCCTGCTTATTGGGATTTGGGTAGAAGTATTACCAACCTTCCAATCTAGTTAAATTGGCCAATATGAGTTAGATTTCTACTTGCGGAGAGTTACTAGGTTGTTGGTGGAAGTGATGTATTTCTACAAGACTTTTCCATGTCTGTTAATCATGCCAACTTGCAAGTCATTTTCTATAATGCATATTGATATTTGTTGTCTACTCCTCAGTCACGAAAATCCTAAAACAGGCATGTAGTCATTCTTTACAATTAGAGCATCCATAGACCTATATCAACTATTTCTCTTTGCTCATATCTTCAAAACAACCCTGCACTAATCCCTATATTCAAATTGATACTATAATAAAATCAGATGCAGATTGCAATTAAACAAGTCTTCAAAGGTAGCAAGCAGGTTGATTACCTCATACAAACCACCCTTTACCGGAACACCCACTCTCTCTTCTTCTGCTGCATATAGTTTTGTTGACTCAGAGTTTTCGAGAAAAGATTCGATTAACATTGAACTTAGTTTACTAGGCTGTTTGCTTGGGCCTTCACTACACTCTGCATACTCTCTCCACCATGAAGACAGCAACTCTTCTTCGCTCTGCATTGAAATTAATGAATATCCATTACTTTAGGTCAACTATCCCTTGGGAAAAGCTTATTACGAAAGGTGTTCCTTCTCACATTATTCTCACTTGACTTTTATGTGATATGTTTCCCAAAGTATAAAGTTATTGATAAATGCATCACAGAAAGCTGACCAGCAAAATTGCATTCTTTTGAGAAATAAGAGTGTATAATTACATGAAAGTACCTGCAAAAATGAAGCTTCAATAGCTAGAGAATCTCTCATGCCAAATCTAAAATAATCACCGTGCCCAACTATTGGTGTGCGAGGAACAGCAGCAGCAGGTTCTGCTAACAAATGATGGATGTAAGTTTTTCCAGGAAAATATTTTTTTAGCCTAATTATGTCTGAGGAATGAATCCCTCCGAGTTGTTCAAAAACACGTGCACATTTATGAAAATTTGAAGAAAGCATTTCATGGCTTAACATTTCTAAACATCCTTTCCTTTTCTCCAATATTTATTTTTGTTTGGTTAGAATACAGAAACACTATGGGGCTAAAACTCCAAGGGTTAGGGGTTAGGCATGAACCTCATCTTTCTCTTTAGATCATCTCATTAAGTTTTCGGAAACCTAAATCTATAAAGTAAAAAGCCCACGAAATTACAATAGAAAAATTCATATCAATACTCCCTGAAATTTGATATTTTAAAAGAATACCTCAAGATCAAATGAATATAGCCTATACTCCGAGAGTTCAAATATCTTTACAATAATACTTCATGAAAATTTTCATTTTACACGGTACCTTCATTTTTTATGAGTATGTGTGATCAATCTGTAATCTTAGACTATTATTCTTTAAAAATAAAAAAGGTAAATTCCTTGAGCACCAGAGATGATTTTAATTTCTTGGAGTACTAACATGAATCTTTCCATTACATTATCAATAGCATGCAAAACCTTCATATCTGAACCTAACAAACAAAAACCATTTTGACCCTAAGAAACACAAATTAGAATTTCAACAATGCAATCTTACTGAACACTCAAAATTGGGCAAGAACTAACCATTTAATGCTAAAGAAACCTTGCAGAAGTACCACCTGACATCACCGCCGTCGGATGGACTTGCTGTCTGAGCAAGGTACTTCTTCCTACCCTCGCACTGCTCAATCTCATCTGCTAGCCTCCTTATATTCGATGGCGTATTCTTCAACAAGTCAGGAGAAGTCTCCTCCAATCCATCGGACCTTGAAGCCGAGGCCACCATGGTTTTCAAAATCCTTGTACTTCTATCAAAATTCTGTGATTTATCAAAACATTTTCAGCCTGCTGATCGGTATTAAGAAGAAGAAGGAGGAGGAGGAGGAGAAACCGTTACAGGTCGGGAGAGAAGAAGAGATAAAAGTAACAGAGAGGAGAAAGATCATCCAGGTCCGAACGCAGAGCTTGGAAGGAAACGTGAAAACTGAGAAGTAACGATCGAAAGAAGGGAATTTCATATAGGTCCTCATTTCATCGCTAAACAGGTTTAGCACCTTGCTTTGCACCTTTTAATTTTTTTACTCCGGGTTTTTAACTATGGTTAGATATATTTTTTAATTCATATAAAATACACAAAATATCTATCATAGTATTCGGAATTATATTTTTAAGAAAGAAATAACTCACATCAATTTTTTGTTGTAAAATAGGAAACTTTTATTTTTGATCCATCTACGAATAAGAATACAATTTAGGACATGTGAATGATATAAGACGTAAATTTGTAATGCAAGACCAGAAGTTGAGTATGAGATGAATGTATTACCTAAACTAATAAGAACTACTAATAATGTTTAAGAACTATTTTCAAACTAAAAAATTTGGTAAGAATGACTTAAACAAAAAAAATTACAAAGACCAAAAATAAAAAATTGTCTATTTTACGGGCTAAAATATATTTAGCCCTTTAAATTAAGCACAATCTATATGATTTATATGCGCAATACTACATTGTAATCGTGCTAATAACACTAAAATTTTATTTTAGAAGAAAACAATAAACTAAAAGTAAAAACATAGAGAAATTATAAACATAGAAGCGTTATATTTTTATTGGAAAATGCAAGGATGCCACCACATGGATGCTATCATGGGTGCATCCATGGTAGCACCCATGTGGTGGCACCCTAGCATGGTCTATCTTTATTTCTAAAATAATAGTTACAATGTTAATGATATTAATATGTAATACCAAAAAGTAATTTAAAATACCAATATACACGTGACATTGTCAGAATGCAAACTCCTACTTTAGGATGAAAATATGAAGCTCTTATTTTAAAGACAATATCTATCTCATATCAAATTGGACCAAACCTTAATAAATATAGATTAGATCAAATCATATTAGATGAAGAGACCAAGCTCATAAAAG
This sequence comes from Cuscuta campestris, assembly GCA_900332095.2. Taxonomy (NCBI): domain Eukaryota; kingdom Viridiplantae; phylum Streptophyta; class Magnoliopsida; order Solanales; family Convolvulaceae; genus Cuscuta; species Cuscuta campestris. Next base: position 3,241,243 of record OOIL02000559.1, read on the forward strand.
AAACATGGTTGGGTGTTAGAAAAGAGTAGAAATTCAAATAGAAAAAAGTAAGAAAAACAATGAAGAATTAAAGGAAACTAGGAGAAGTGGTAAGAAATTTTGAAAGAATTAAAAAAAATTACAAAGTCTTGCAAGAAACTCAAGGAGTTGTAAGAAATTAAAATGAGTTGAAAAAAATAAGAATGAGTTAAAAAATGTTAGAAAAAATAATAGACATTGAAATGAATGCTATACTTTTGAAATTTTATATTTTGTAAAATAATTTATACAATATATTTTGATGTTTGTTTATGTATGTAACCCACAATTTGTATTACTTTTTTTAAACATTTTAATATCAATTTTGTATTGAGAAAATACGTAAATGACATGAATTTGTTTGAGAGCCGTGTTAATACTTACACATTGATTAATTAGACGTACAATCCAAAATCAATTGAATAAAACTCAAATTTTTTTATCAAGAATAAATATGTGCTATGATGAATTTCTGAACTTTTTTTTGATCAAGAACAAATACAGAGTATGTGCTATGATTAAAAGACATTTGAATTCTAACTAAAATGGATCTGAACGCAAGTCCTTTGGCTCAAATGTGCTGTGACTTAATTTGAGAATTATAGAGGTACGTAGATATAAATCTCCATCTTTTTACTTGCATCCAACATTTGCAGTAGATGTGTAGATTGGGAGATGGGTAAAGCTTCTGTCATCATCTACATCACAATCGCCGTCCTCCTCCTGCTCCTCGTCTCCCATTCTCCCAAGAAGGGCAACAAGGCACACCGCCACCGTCGCCTCAAGCTCCGCTCCAACTTCACCTTCTCTCCGCCCACCGCCGACGGCGGCGGCCACCATCGCATCCCGTTCGACCCGCTCGTTGCCGACATCGAGCGCAAGCGAGAGGACAAGGAATGGGAGAAGATGTACATAGAGTCTCACCACCCCGAGCTGAAGACTCATGTGGAACATGCCCCCGGCGAGGAAGGGCAGCCGGAGTGGGAGGACTTCATGGACGCCGAGGATTATCTCAACGATGAGGAGAAGTTCAATGTGACGAATCGGCTTGTCCTTCTGTTCCCCAAGATCGATGTGGATCCCCGGGATGGGTTAGTGAGTGAGCACGAGTTGACTGAGTGGAACACGGAGCAAAGCAGGAAGGAGGTGCTGCACAGGTCCGAGAGGGAGATGGAGGTTCATGACAAGAATCACGATGGTTACGTCTCGTTCTCCGAGTACGAACCCCCCTCTTGGGTGCAGAAATCAGGTGAGTTCAGTTATTTCATCTGATCAATCCAGTCAATTCTTTCAAAAGGAAGGCTCTTTACCACAACATTTGTTTGTTTTCTTTTCCTAGATGTCTGCTTGTTTTTTGGGTAGATGTTCTTGAAATTCCTTTTGAATTTGCTAAGAATTCATTTGAATTCTTGGATTTCAAGTCTAAAATTCGAATTCTTGGGTTTTAAATTAAAAGGGAGAGTGAATGGATTTGCAATGGATCTTTGTTGGGAATTAGAGGAATTTGGTCCAAATCCAAACCCAATTTTTTAGGATTCCCAAACATGTGATTTGGGTCAAATATGAATTTTAAATCCAATTTTAAGATGCCGAACAAGCCATAAGATAATTTGAAATAGTACAAAGCTAGTAGCATAAAACTAGATATTGGTCAAGAGCAAGCTTTTTATACTTTATACTAGTATGTCCTTTAAAAAATCTTTCTTTGCAAAAAAAAAATCTCCATTGTATAAGTCAATGCATGTGCTGGGAGCGGACAAAAGGTGCTTGTTTTTTTTACAACCTGATGAAAGACCTGAAAATACCAATCTTTATGCTCCATTTTAGAATGATGGTAGTCAGTTGTGAATGATTATACAAACTCAATGCACGTAACTTGTTAGTATGCAACTCTTGAAGATTAGAGCATATTAATAATAACCATATAAAGGTACGTGAAGGTTATTCAAAATGTTCTCTTGCCCCTTTTCCTGGCATTGAACTTCTAGTTAATTTATTTTATTGATGATTTGTTTTCCAAAATTTTCACATTGATCATATCCTCTCATTTCTGCATGAAAGTGGGCAGTACTGTTTATATTCCCTGCCAATTCTTAGGGTTTTGTATTTAAAAAAGTAGGATGGATATTGCTTGATCAACTTTGATAAGACAACACTCCTGTTTTCATTTTTCTCATTTAGTAATTATGATGTTATATACCACTGTTAACTTGATGAAGTTTGCATTGTATTTTGAAAATGTGTCATACACCAGAAAGCAATTCAGTCGGGTATGAAATGGGCTGGTGGAAAGAAGAGCACTTTAATGCATCAGATACGGATGGTGATGGTCTATTGAATGTCATTGAATTCAATGAGTAAGTTTCTACTTTAAACCATGTTTTACTTGAAGGAGCGGCAGAATAAGGGGAGGGATACAGTAAGCAATTTTTATTTTATAGTGCAAGTGTTTCAGAAAACATAAAAGTCTGCTTATTGCTTATTAAAGTTGCTTTTACAATTTTGGTGTTTGATAAACTAACTTAAGATTCGCTTAATGCTTATTTCAAGCAGTTTAAACTCCACAAACCAAAAGGAAGTATGTGCCTGCTTATTACTAATTTTAAGCAATTAAATTTCAAGCACACCTATTGCTTTTGCTTACTACCTGTGCAATAGTTTTAATCTTTGTTGTGATATTGCAGCTTTCTACACCCTGCGGACACCACCAACCCAAAGCTACTACTATGGTTGTGCAAGGAAGAGATTAGGTGCAATATTTATTTAAAGCAAACCTGTCTCTATCATTTTTTTTCGAAATTTCCACTCAACAAATGAATTTTCTTTAGTTATTAAAATGAAAGCTCTTCAATACATTTAGGGTGTTTGACATTGCCTTTGGTGATTGATTTTTAGCTTCTGAGTTAAACAGAAGTAATTTGTGTTTGACTATGCTTTTTGGTAATTGATTCTTGCTAGTCGAGATATATACTCCTATGTAGAATAGCAGAAGCAGAAGGCGAACTCAAAGATGCTTTTGGATCCTATGTTCAAAATAATTACTTTTCCAAAAGCAGAAGCATAGACGAATACCCTCATTATACATCTATATACATAGGAAATAGGAATTATTGAATATCAAGACTATTTTTACTTACATATACTTTATTTGAAACTTGATAATTTCTAGAGCTTAATAAAATGGTTGTATTGAGAAATGATGCTTCTAAAACTAATGATTGAACTCTAGGGTTTCTAAGTTTTGGTTTAGACTTGTCATACATTAACCTCTCCCTCTAGCTGTAGCTTATAAAATTTGTTTGAAGCTAACTAAGAAAGATTAGTTTAACCAAATCTGGAAGCTTGAACTTGAAACTTTAATTTAACTGACCTAAACCTGTTCTGTGTTTGTTGTTGTTTGGATGGTTGAACTAGAGGCTGGACTTGAACATACGTTAACTTTCATTTTGACTTCTGTGTTGTTTTTTGGATGGTTGAACTAGAGGTTGGACTTGAACATAGGTTAACTTTCATTTCGACTTCATCTAACTTGTTCTAATGGATCTTTACTTTTTCTTGGAAACAGTCCATCGTTGGTTTGACTTGGACTAAAAAATGGTAGCAGATGTACAGTATCAATGACAACACTAGTTAGACCAAACCCATAAGTTGTAGAAACTCCTCAGATGACATGAAAAACGGAGTCCTCTTTTCTTGCTTTGAACTGTTTTTGTTGCGGATTTGCAGTGGGTCTGTGGTCTACCATGCACTTTTTGTATCTGATTTTATGTATACCCTGATAATAAATTATGACATTGGACATAATTTTATGTAGTGGGGTATCTATGTAAGGGCCAACAGTATTTGTGTGCATGCCAGAGTCATGTATAAAATCACACAAACATGACATAGCTAGTCCTCTACCTTGGCCTCCCATTTTCCATTATTACTGTTGTCTATATCACAACCACCACGAGATTGGAGTTTATGATTTGTTGGTTTGTGATTGCCTTTTTGTATTTGAGGCTTGTCTGGCACTGTTCACTCAAAGTACTACACATTTTGTTTTGGACAATTTCATATCCTAACTTGAGCTTTAGAAATAATAGCCACCACCAAATACTCAAGTTGTTGATCAGTCAGTAGGCATGAGATTTTTATATCCTATCATGAGTTATCTATACTTGAATTATTTCTCCATTTGCATCCATGATCTTGTTAAGTTAAACATTTACTCTACATCAAACTACCCATAAAAATGAATGATTTTGTTCCTGTATAGAATCATGGCAGGTTCCATGCAAAGATGTGTTGTAGGGATGATAATTAGTAGTATTAATTCTTGTGAAATTGATTTCCATAGTAAACTACACATTTGGGTATCACATCTCTTTTGAAAATCTTATTCTGGCTTAGTTTGAAAACCCTCCATATTCACCCATGCCGATCTATAATTTTAGCTCATTTATGAACATGGATCTTTTGGTTTACATGGTTTGTACTTCGTAGCCTAAGATGTCTATTTGAAACTAACTCACTAATAAGTAATAACCATTGTTCTTTATAAAGAAATTGAGAAAAACTCATTAAANGGGGTGAAGGTTTTTGGCATCAGGAGTTTACACTCAAGGTCATGAGAGTTCAAGAGCATTGATATGGTTTGTTTCCTCAAAAAATGATCGTAGATGTGTCAAATTGACAATACATAGCACTGCTACTATAAATCAGGAACCGTAGGCCAAAATGCAGATTTTGATCAAATCTTAGACCAACTCTAGAGTTTCTGATACCATCTTAAATACCAAACCTGTTGGCTGTTTTCATTGATATAAATTTTACTTAATAAGTTGATAATTTCTAGTGTAATACAGTGCTCTTATCCTCTTATAGTGAAAGAGTGGACCATGCTTAATTGCATAAAATTTATGAGTTCTAGACCTGGATTGTCTTTCCAATACTTGAACAATAGTCGAGGTTAACTCAAAGGTGTTACTATTTGTGGGAAAATGTGTTATTTGTCCATTCTGGTAACAACTTGTAATGACCAGCTCAAGTTTTTGCCAGTTGAATGAGCTTGTTTTAATGTATGACCATGTTTGTACATAGCCCTTTGGTGAACTTTTGGCATTTTCATTCTGAAATAACAGTTTGACCATGTGAACAATTATTTTAGTGTTTCGTAAGGAGCCTATCAAATGAGCTAAAGTAACTTTAGATTTGTTACTCTTTGTATTTTACAGGCATATCAGCCGTCATCTCCTCTCAAGCACTGACTAAAATATTTCTCTTTCTTTAATTTCTTCTAAACAAAATTGAAATAATGCATATATCAATGTTAATGCCAAAGAGTTAATGTAAACCACTTGGTGCTAATGCAAAAATGCAGCTGATTGCCAAACAAAGCTTGTACTTTCACAATTTTTTCTGTAATTTCTACATGTTCTTGTTGTTTTCTGTTTACGGAGATATGTTTCTTTGCATGCATTAATGTCAGGGAGAGAGATAGTGACAAAGATGGAAAAGTTAACTTCAATGAATTTTTCCATGGGCTCTTTGACTTGGTAAGGAGCTATGATGAGGATGGTCACAACACTTCACACCATTCCGAAGAGTCGGAAAGCACTCCAGCAAAAAAGTTGTTTCATGAACTTGATAAAGATGGCGATGGGTGATCACCTTTATATCCTACTTTAAGAGTTTTTTTTAATGATTTATCTAATATTAATATAATGAACAAATACATTTGCCCTATCCACATTGTAGATATCTGTCTGACGTGGAATTACTACCTATAATTGGAAAGCTTCATCCATCAGAGCGTTACTATGCTAAGCAACAAGCTGATTACATCATACAACAGGTAGTTGTTTCACTTGTTTGTGGACAAGTGAAAAGATATATTGTCCTATTTAAGAGGATATTTCTTATATCAATATTTTTCATTAAGTGCAAACAAACACTTGAAACTTAGTTGAGTTGAATGTGAATCTTCATTGAAGCCCAAACACGAACCAAAATGACTCAGATCCAAATCATAAGTGACTCGAGACCTAATTGACCCAATTTTAAAATGAACCTGAAATAAACCAAATCGAACCAAATCCAACCCAAAACTGATTGCAACACAAACACAAATGACCCGAACCTGACACAACCGGAATTTAAGTTTGCCTCGAACCAAGTCTACCCAACAAGAATAAAACTACCAATACATTTACAGAGTTTAATTCTTTTAAAATCTATGAAGTAGAAATTTTGTGGACTGTAATGTGAAACTAATGGAAGAAAATATCTAACGAAAAAGCTATTCGTACATCAAGATGTAAACTAATTCATAACCAAGGGGATTTATAGATCATATGACGTGTTCAATTGAGTTGTATGAAATATTTAAGTAACAATCCAAATTTGTCTAAATTAGTTTGTTCGTCTTTTAAACTCGGAGTCAAATGTAGGCTTGGATAAAAAGAATCACACATTTGTAAATTGTGATGATAACACTAGAAAGGATCGAACATTTGTTTCTATTGGTTCTGATGAAGTCATGACCATTGAATTAATATGAATAGTTTATCCAATGTATCCTTCAATTCACATCGTCAAACCTAAAAAACAGATCTGAGTTCTAATCAAACCCTATAATGCCCCAATCTAAATTTAATCACCCAATTTAGCACATACCCGACTCAAATTTAACCCAAAATAACCTCATCAGACTTTAACCCAACACAACTTTTAGTCGACCCAGAGTTGACCTAAAGTTTTATCCAAAATCCACCCAAACAGACATTGACCCCACCCGAACGCAAACAGACACGACTAAACTTCACCCTAACATGACCTAACTCAATTTTAATTGGAATCAAACCCAAACAAACAATGACCCAAATGTTGCCCAAACCAAACTTGAATTCAATCCGAAATTCGTTACTCCATCTGTCACCTGATCCGAACCTCACCTAACGTGGAACCAACTCAAATGACCTGTTTGTCAGATCTATTTTGAACTAAAAGGTCTTCATGATTTGATGAGTGTCAATTATTTACCAATTGTTTGTTTAGAAATCATCCTAAATAGGACTAAAACATAGAGAAAAGTACCAAAATAGGACTTTCATGTTTTTTTTCCCGGAATAGGACTTTGCACTGTGGTAATGTGACTTTGCATTGTGGTAATGTGGCAGTGTACATGTGCAAATTACTATACTTTTTTGGTAATGTATATGACTATATTTGGTAATGTAGTCCTATTTCGGGAATAAAAACATGGAAGTCCTAATGTGTCATTCCTTAGCAACGTTTTGCAGGTCACGTAGTTTGATTGCAGATTAGTTCTGGCCTTCTGGGAACATATTGTCTTAAATAAAATTGGATGACACATTTGCTACCTTATTTTTAGCTGTTATACAAAGTTTCACATGTATCTAATTATATTATATGCTCAATATGGATAGAGTATACATAGTGGTGCTCATCAGTCTTCAATATAATATCCTCTGAATTTGCAGCATATTTTATGTGTCAATATCTTGCAATATTTAAACTCATAGAAGATGTAGCACCTATTTTTTGTATAAAAAAATTAGAAGCTTTTACTTGAAGAACAAAACATGTTCTGTAAATCTTTCAGCGTTACTTATCATATTAGCCTCCATGCTATGTGAAAGCGAATCCAGTTTAACTGTCCATGTTAAAAATGACATTTGTTGCTTTGTTTGATTGCAAAAAAACTTGCTTGGGATTTTCTTATTTTGGGTGGAAACAAAATTAGTTTTATGTAAAAATGTTTGTTTAATACATTAAAGTAGAATAAATATATCATACACAAAAAGAGCATTCAATTTCCATAAAAGTTCAGGCAAACCCTGAAAAAAGCCCTTTTTTCTTCCCGAAAACAAACAAAGCTGTTTCATACAAGTCAAAGAAATCTTTTGAAGAAAGAGAAAGAAGGGAGCATCTATCTTGTAACATGTTATCTTAGAGGGCATATCCTTTTCTCGTAAATCTTGCCAAAAGCTTTATAAAAAGGCTCTCTAATTCTATTTCAACTCTATTTTGTTTTTTTACCTTGCATTCATGATTGTCTTTTGCATAACATGTACATGTTCCTTATGTGCTTTCTGCACTCATATACACTACAAAACAATGTACCAAAGATCTTTGTCTCAATTTATGTACACACAATGTCCACAGGCTGACTCTGACAAAGATGGGCGTCTGACTTTGTCTGAGATGATTGACAACCCATATGTATTCTATAGTGCAATTTTCAATGAAGATGAAGATGATGACTATGAAGAGTACCATGATGAATTCCGTTAGGTCACATCTATATGTGAGTATGAGTTTGAGTTCTTTATACCAATGTTATCAATAATTACTACATGTGTTCAAAAAAATACTAGTAATAATTACTGCTCTAATGACATTGAGGTACACATACTGTGAAATGAGTTAAGAGGTGGTTTAGAAGGTGGTTGTTTTTAGTTTTAGAAGGATCAGATTTTTAGCTGTTTGCAGAACTTCTTGAAGTGGTTAGGGTTAGGAAACAGTTTAATTTAGAAGCAGCTTACCCTATTATTCTGAAAATGGATTAAGTTTATCAACTTGTTTTTAGTGTGATATTCTTTTTACATACATCAGAAACACTGTTAACTCTTGAATACATCAACTTCAACACAACACAAATTCTCTTATTCTGATTTTGAGTCTTGAAGTCTCAGAAACACTGTTTTATCAGAAACACTGTTTTCTCATTTTCTTTTCACCTGAGAAGGAATTCAACTAAATATATCCATTTTCTCAAGTTCTCTCAGAGTAACTTCATTGTAGAAAAGGTTGTCTTGCTATTTTTATATACTCTCTTTGAATTCTGTCCAATTATTTTCTTCAAGCGAACTGGTAAATGGATAATTGCCCTTTTAGTTTTACTTCCACTCCAACCAAAGAATGTCTAAAGATGGGATGCAGTGCATTGTAAAGACATTTTGTTCACTTCTGATATTTTAGTTTTTTATAATGTCGATGGCTTTGATTTATATTTTCAGGATTGTAAGTCTCCATTACTCGGCCACGCTTATGATATTTATTGAAGTAGAAAAGTGTGGTTAAGCGTCCCCGGAGTGCTGCACCCTCAGCAAGATATATCTGCCTGCTACGGGTAATTTTGGTAGTAATTAATTATTATGGAGTATGTGCCACTGAAGTCATCCCTCTGCTGTTTGTTCATTTCCCATGTTTTGGTTGTTTAGAGGAAGATTAAAATCTTTGATGGGGTAGATGAGTGATTTGAAATTTGCAGGTCATTGTTGGGGCCTATGTAATTTCATAGGAATTCAATTTGTAAATTCATTAATAAATTTTCCATTTCCTCTTGTCTGTTTGAGTTGATATTTAGCAGAGCATTTGACAGATTGTTCAAGAAAATTTTTTCTGTTGCAGTTTAATTTTAAATCATGATCCTGTTATATTTTTTTTACAAACCCTTGAGGTGGTTCAGAAATGTGCGTAATGAATAATGCTATTTGTACCCCTGTCAACTATATCCCATTTTGTACACTCACCCTAGCACAAAATGCTGGTGTAGATTGATAGTGTTTGCAGTGACATTTACATTATGTTTGGTTCAAGGGATAAGGAAGGAAAGGAAAAGAAAATGATTTCTCTCCTTTTCCTCACCAAAATGAAAGGAATCATGTTTATTCTAGCTTATCATTTTCTTTTCCTTCTACTTTTCTTTTCCTCTCTAACCAAACATGAGCATACTTTAATAGTAAATGAAGTATGAATGTTTTTGGGGACGTATAGCAACTCCAATGGGAAAGGTATAAGAGAAGGCAAAGGGTTCCAACTACCATATTTACCCCTTTTTCTATAAAAATTCATTTCTAATGGGAGAGGTATATGATAAGTTGTAAATATACTTTGGAGGGGTAAATATACTTCCATCAACATGAGGAGATAAAAAGAAATAGGGAGTCAATTGTAAATGGCGGAAGCAACCACCAGATAATAAAATTTTGTATTGTTATTAAATTTTTATTAATAATAATAAATAATCAATTTTATATTAAAAAAAAAGCATCACCATTGTTCCCGTTAAAATCATCAGTAATCGATTTTCTTGAATTGTGTCGTCCACTTACTTCTCCGTTTTATAACAATTGCCGCCGCCACAGTTTTCTATTAATTGTTCCTAGTGTCAAATAAAGACATGATATCAAAAAATGACAACAGATATTGCCACACAAAATTTATATTGATGTCCCCATTGTCCACCGCCACAATCTCTCGCTACCATCGCCACTAGGTGCTGCCGCCATCTACGTTGTTGTTGCCACCGACACTACCAAGGTCAGTCACTATTGTCGTTGCAGTGACATGGTGCCAGAGTGGCTCTTAATACAATGCCAGCCGAAATTGCAATGGCAAATATGACAAATTTGTTATTGCATACTGCCAAACACATCAATGTATAATGATTAAATGAAGATAAAATGCCAAGAAATATTGTGATTTGCCCCCGTACAATGCCACATTTCGTATTACAATTCCAACAACGAAAAAAAATAAAATTAATGTAAAAGAGCCCAACCTCCCAGATATGTAATTTAAGGATAAGTAGCAATGCAATTAAACATTGGAGGAGCCTATGAGACCACAAAGGCCACTGGTTGCAAAATTTGGGATTATGGTAACCTCAAAATATTGAAATTATCCTGGAATGGTTCAATTATATACTTCATCAGTCTCAACACACTGCTACTATTCACATGGCCAAACTCTTATTTAAGAGACAAAAATAATATCACTTCTATTTTGACGAGATTTTACTCCTATTTAGAGACATTTTTTTAACACAAAACACCAATGCTGGCACATTTTGTGTTAAAATGTATCATCCTCTTCACCCAATAGCAAAAACATATCCTTGTTTTACCCTCACCCCTCATGCAGTGGCTGCTATCATCAGATTAATTATTATACTGCCGGTAAGATTACTACATTGATGTGGCAGTATTCAATTCAATGTAGTATATACATGATCCTACATGTTGTAGGGATTATGAGTTTCATTCTTCACCATTATTTACAGTTTGGAGATACTGTGAACAAATACATGCACAAACTCTTACATTTTTTTAACAGGGAAAAATAAACATAACATTTTCCTCTGAACAAAAAGGTACAAAGGCTTCATACATCAAGGTTTTGAAGCAGCTCTACAACCTTCACAGCCAACGGCAATCTATAGCAGTCCTGCCGAAAGTCCAGAATATGAAGCCGACAAAACATAAATAGCTCAGTAACCAAGTCATATGCCCATATATTAAAACAATATGATCTGCTAACAGGGAGTTGAAAACACAAGTTAATCAGAGTATAAACATCATTGATTCACAACATACTAGCAGAACAGATATGCACCCAAGATGCCAGACTCACCTAAGCCCTATCACTTTGACTAACCTAGCAAACTGCATGTCCTTGGGCATGATACTCACTCTGTTGGCATGAGTAGCCTGGAGGATGTTGCCCTTAAATAGCCCCACAAGATAAGTCTGAGAAACCTCTTGAAGTCCCAACCCATTCATGTCTTGAAGCAAAAGGGATTCTTGGCTAATTACGAGGAACAAACTAAGGTCACACCGTTGGTTAGACCACTAACCCAAGAGCCTATCCTACCACCCCTATCCTAGGCATCCACACACTCCTATCTTAGGTCACACCGTTGGTTAGACCCTAAAAATGTAAGTCATGACTGATAACCTCTTTCCAACTCTTCATAAGTCGACCTCTATCCTTCTTAACGTCCCCCGATGCATGCCTCTCATGCTTCCTCACAGAAACATCCATGCTTCTCTTCAGAACATAACCAAACCATCCCAATTCAGCTTCAAGCAGCGATTCTGGTGTGATATTACTTATAAGGGCATTTTAAAAAAAAAAAAGATATTTACGAAAGAAAAAAGGTCGTTATTTTTTATACAAAGAAGTTGGAGAAGACTTGCAAAAAATATGCATATTGCTCAGTAAATTAGAACTACAAAATGGAGCCATTCCATTTCTTTCATAATCTTTTTTGCGAAAATTAACAGGCAGCCTGACAATTTAAAGTTTCTTAAATCAGCTCTGAAACATTGTAACGGTCTGTGATCTGACTATTCTAGTGTGCAACTCACCGATCCTTTAGCATGAAGTATATCATATCCTTTACCAAATTATATACAGTTTAGAAGGGCTGAAGGTTCCTGCTTTCAAAAAGACCAAAACCAATGAAAAAGAATGTGCAATGCCTCAATCACAACCACCGCTAACAGGCAATGAAAATTACTACTAGAATTAAAATAAACTCATACCGTAGTATCCCTAAAATGCAATTAAAGATAATCCGCAATGAATTGAATACAAAATTAAATCAATCAAAACTCGCATAGAAACATAAGTCAGGCGAGTGCTTCTTTGCACTTTGTGCCCCATGCTATTAATGACATCTGCAAGCCCTCACATACAAAGTTCAATAAACTCCTGGATTCTTTTTGGAGCGTGAAGTATAATGCATTTGGAGCCATTAAATGCATTGGAATAATGCAAAATGAAGTGAATACGTGAACTATAAAATCAATTAAAACCCACACAGATACATAATAGCAGATTTCAATTCAAAGTAAACTTATAGACATACATTTCATGATCATTTCCGTTTCTGCTGCCTTTTGGTGCCGTCATTATCTTCATCTTCGCTATGGCTATCAGAGTTATCATCATCGTCTTCATAATCTGTATCAGAAGGAGGAGAAGGATCAAGCCTCGCGGCATCAACAGCCCACTTGATCAGCTTCTCAACTTGATCGTCCTCATCCTCGTCTTCGACATTTTCCAATTCTACCCTTCCCAACCTGGGGTTGCAACCACTACCAGCCGAGGAAGAATAGGAAGGGAGGGAGCTCTTGAGCGCAGCAAACCTAGCAAACAGATCATTCTCATCGCCACCATCACCAACTGTTCTGTGGCAATTTACATTATCAGTGACTAGTGAGGCCGTTGGAGCAGACGTCTTTGGATGTTTATTAGGGATTGATGAGCTCTTCGGTCGGGTTTTTAGGGCTTGAAAGCGTCTGTCAAGATCAGGGGCTATGAATTGGGTGGATGATCCTCGGGTAGTGTGTGCATCGACGCTGAGCTGGAGGAGGGTTTCGTCTGCGGCGGCTCGCAGCAGCTCTTCCACCTCGTCGACGGCTTTTGTTGTCTTCTCCCTGCTCATATTTCCCGTATTTCAATTTTCAGGCGGGTTCGTTGCGACTCCACCTCGTCGACGGGCACCTTCGCGTTTCGCACCCCTAAAATCTGCGACGGAAGTGTTTAAACCGTAGCAGATCTGCGACGGAATTAGCGATGAGGTGTCCGTCGCAGATACGCGACAAAACGGAGCAACAAGAATTCCCTTAGCATACAACCACCAGCTTTTTTCTGTTGTTAGGGAGTTGTAGGGGCAACACATTCAAATTTCACACGCATAATTCTAAACAAAATTTCAATACGAAATACATAATTCAAAACGAGATTAATTAATCCTTCACGTGCAAATGTAACATAATTCATAATCTTGTAAAAACACGAAATATTAAAGTGCTTGTTTCAAATGTCAAAGATGTCAACAAATCCCGGGCTGTCCTGCCCCTCCCATTCCATCGTCATTGCCTCGTGGAGGAAGATTACCACCATATAACTTCCTTATTTCCTCCTGAATCGTCAGCGACAAGCTTGAGGTTAGATTATCAAGTTGTTCCTGCAGCCTTTGGTTTTGCTCTTTAAGGGCTGCCATCTCCGCTGCGCTGCTGCTGCTAGTGCTGGAACGGCGAGGTTTGGAGGACGGATTGATCTTCTTCATTTCCCGTGCGTAGTCACCAACTCCAGGAACACGAATCTTTGCGTTATAGCCCTCGACTAGCGAGTACCATATTTCTTCGTCGGTGACTTTAAGTCCATTTTGTCTAGCCTCCTCGCGCAGTTCGAAGAATTGTGACTGCAATATATGATACTTAATAACACACAATAACAACGTAACTATAATAGCGTGTCAAGAACAGCAATAACAACATGAACGACATCAAGCAACATAAGTCATTGTCAAATGACAACAACAACACCATCAACGCAACAACAAAAACAATGTCATATGACAACAACAACAAAAGTAGTGTCAACCCTACAACAACACCATGAACGCAACAACAAAAATAGTGTCATATGTCAACAACAACACCATCAATGTAACAACAATAATAATAACACAATTAACAATAACATAAACAGTAAGAATAACGTCAACCAAAACAATAAAATTACACAAGAAAGCAACTACATTATCACCCTTTAGAAGCTTAAAGACAAAAACAACAACATTATCAGCATGAACCCAAACTATTTTGCAAATTGTGGAAAGTACCTGTAGCTCAGCATGTCCCGGATCCACCCAAGTCTTTCCATCGTGCTTCTTTGTCTTTGTGTGGATGATAACCTCATCCAACTGCACAGGCGCCCTTTTCTTCTTAGCCTTCAAGTTTCAATGAACATTTCCATTACATTTTAAATTTAGTGTCCACTGAATAACAAGTGCAAAGCTATTATTTTATAAAATATATCTTACCAATCTATTCATATTTTCAGAAAATGGAATTGAACCTCCGCAATAAGTCCCAAGAGCAGGACCATCCTCTTTTCCCTTTCTTCTATTCTTCTTCTTCGTCTTACTCAACTCCAAGAACTCCGGATCCTCTTCCCAAACCTATAGTTGTATATTTCATAAACATTACTTGTACATAACGATTTATACACATATGCTCCAAACATATGCTCCAAACTTATAATTTACCTTCTTCAACTGCTGAAGTGGCCGAGGATCCATCTTCTTCTTTTTCAATCGAGTTGGGTTCCTTTACTTGTACATAGCGATTCATAAATCATGTGTACAAACTGTTCTCTACCCGGGACATGTGATACATCTGAGGCATCATCTTGACGAGGGACTTTACATCGTTGTGGAGGTACGTAGTCACCATGATTCTCTCCGTGACATACCCAATCAAAGTAATTGGGTGTGAACTCAAACCGCAAAATGTGCTCCAGCATAATCTTTGATGAGCAAAACTTGATGTTCTTACATTTCTTGCAAGGACATCGCATTTTCTTGTTATCCAACCTATCTACATTGGGACTTGACTCACAGTACTCTACAAACTCAACCACGTTGTCCACCCATTCTTGACTAACAACACCTTCTCTCTCATATTTCTTATACATCAACTCACGATTTTCGAATGGACTCATTCTAGAAACGCCTGATAATTGAAAGGCAACAAACAACAATCATTTAGCCAAGAATATCAATGACATTTATTACCAACAAACCATAGCTACAATAAAGACGGCTAACAAACGACAATTTGATTAAACCACACACAACACTAATTTAACTATAGATTTGAACATATTATACACTAAATTTCACATAATTCAACTAAAGTTTACCTAAATTCACAATAAATGTCAAATTTACTAACACAATTTTAATTAAAATTTTCACCAAAAAGTAAAGCAATTTTTACCCAATTTCATGTCAATTTCATCTCATATATACACAATTTAAGTAAATTTCACCAAAAATACACTCAATTTCACACAAAGAAATTCAATTTCACCAAAAATTAAATTAAACACAAATACCTACGGCAAAGATGCAGAGGATGTCCGGCGGGGAAGAGAAACGGCTGGCGTGTAGCGGCGTCAACGACGAGTGGCGACGGCTGGTGGGCAGCGCAGGTGGCGCGGCTGGAGATGACGGCGCGGCTGGGGAAGACGGCCTGGCTGGCGCGGATGGGCGGGACGGCGTGGCAGGAGGGCTGGCGAGAACGTTCGTCGGCGGCGAGGAAGGGCGTTGAAGGCTGGCGGAGGAGTGGCGTTCGCAGTAACCGGGAGAGAGACGGGATAGGGTTGAAGTGAAAGACGAATGGCTGGGAAAATTTCAACCTCGATTATTATAAAAAAAGCTGCGACGGATCTGCGACGGATATACACTTCCGTCGCAGGTTATCAGGTCAAAAATTGACCAACTTAAATTTGCGACAGGCACAAATATTTCGTCGCTAATCTGCGACGGATAAATATAGTCCGTCGCAGATAATGTTTCTTTTTCAACGATTTCAAATCCGTCGCTGATTCGTTGCAGATCTGCTACGGAAATGAGTCTGTAGCAGATTTCCGTTGCAGACGAGACAAATTCTTGTAGTGGTAGCCCCCTCCACTTTCGGTGCGGATCGACGCATATCACCGAGGAAATCGCAGGAACTTCACACGACTCTCTCCTCTTCTTTGGCTATATAAGGATACCCCTTCTCATTCATCTCTTCACCATTTTCATTCATTCTTGTTTTGAGAGTTAGCTGAGAGTTAAAAGAGCAGGCCACGATACATCACTTCCATTGAAATTGCCGGAGATAGTCATGATGGTTACCAAAAGTTTTACTGTTTGATTGGTGTTTTTTCGTTCGAGCTTGAGATAAACTTCTATATCTAGTGACAAGAATGTGGATATAGATTAATTCTATGTTCATAAACGATCATTTGATTGAATTATGTATTAGAATAACTTGAAAATATTTCTTGATGAACTCATGATCACAAAGCTTGATTTTGTTGTTAAACCTATAAATTGATTGCCCAGAATGATCTATACGTGTTAAAGAACATCTAAGAATAATTTAAAATAAGTTTTATGACAAAAAATGTCCACTACGAACTTTGGACCGTGTAAGAAGATGAAGTACTATTCATCTTAGAACGGAGCATGTGGTGGCGGTAATGCACTACCATGTGGAGGTAGTGCACTACCACGAGGTGCTAGCACACTAGTGTTACATGCCAAATCTAGCTCAAATTATGAAATCCTAAGCGACGAACGACAATTTGGTACCGTTAAATGATAGTCCACTTCGGATACCAATACGCAATGAAAAACAATTTTTTTATTAATTCTAAAACTTTTTTTATTGCATGACGGTAAGCTAGGGTGTTAACACCCAATGCTAAACGGCTATTTGTTAATATGTGATTGTGAATTTATATCGATGCTAAGAATGTACTACTTCCGTCCTTTAGTATTCTTTCAGTTTTGACTTTTCAATCAAATATTTTTATCTTTGACCTATAATTAAATAAAATATATGTTGTATATCAATGGAATAAAATAATTTTTTAAAAATATTTGATATGATAAATCTAATAAAGCTATTTTTTTATCCTTATCTAATGTCATTTTTATTTAATTTGAGGTCAAAGTTTACCAATTTTGACCAAAAAAAGTCAAAAGTGAACAAATACTCAGAGATGGAGGGAGTACTAAAATATTGTGATTATGAACATGATGAACCATATGATAGATTTGATAGTGAATTTATGATTTGCTAAATTATGATCATATTATTGTATAATGAGGATAACTATATCCTGGATAATTATGACTATGAAACTCGGCAGGGGATCCTGGAACTGGAGAAACGAGGTTTGTGCCTGTAGGTCGTCGGGGAGTCCTCGCAGCAACGGGAGAACCAATTGGTGTTCGGATACGGGAGCATCAACATCGTCCAACCAATCCGCAATATTCCTGAGCTCTTGGCAATACATAGCCATGGGAGTAGAGCCTTTGACGGTGGTGCGAAATTGATGCTCGAGTTGCATGGCCCGAGCATGTTTGTTATCGTGAAACAGGTCATGAATCACCGTCCAGAGAGCAGAAGCAGTAGAAACAAAGGAAATAATTAGATCAGAAACTTCATCAGTGATGGTGGAGAGAATCCAGCCCTGGAGGATGGCGTCGAGCTGAAACCATTCATCGTCGTCGTCGGAGATGGGAGCAATAGAGCCGTTGAGATAACCCTGAAGGTTGAACCGCCGTGCAAGAAGAAGGAACAAGCGGATCCACTTTTTGTAGTTCGGTTGAGAAAAGCTGAGTTGGATTGGAACATGGAGTTTGACAATGGAGACGGAGAAGGCCAGATGTGGAGATTTTTGGGTGGAGGATTGAGAGGTGATTTCACTTTCAGCCATTGTAGAAGGGGGAGGAGGCTGCCGGCCGTGAAGAGAGGAGAAGGGAGACGGCGGCGCAGGTGTTGGTTCGGCGTAAGGGGAGGGCCGAAACTAGGGAAGATATTTTAGGGTTTTAGTTAGGCTCTGATACCATGAACCTCACTATATTGCCTCCAATCCAGGTGGGATACTCTTTCTCATGTCTCTTCTCAAGTTTTATATTCACCTCACTATATCACTGTTGGTAATGGATCTAAAGTTCGCACTACGGCGGTTGGTAATCACACCCTCCCCACCACCCCTCCCCTTTCCTTACACAATGTCTTAATTTCCCCTCATATCACACACAATCTTATCTCTGTCCGCCAACTCACTCGTGATAACAACTGCACTGTTGAATTTGATGCTCATGGTTTTTCTGTGAAGGATCGTCAGAAGGGGACCATGATGCATCGGTCCAATAATGTGGGTCCCCTCTACCCTGTCAGCGAACCAGCACCTGCCCAAGCTCATGTTTCGTCCATAATCATCAAACCTGGCATCGTCGTCTTGGCCACTCGAGTCCCGCAGTTCTTCGTGGAGTCCCTCACAATTTTCCTTTATTTACAAATTATCAACAAACTCTTTGTCATGCGTGTCAGTTGGGAAAGCATGTGCGCCTCCCATTTTACTCTTCTAGTCGTGTTTCTTATTTTCCGTTTCAACTTTTGCATACAGACTTATGGCAATCCCCTGTGCCAAGTATTACTGGTTTTAAATTCTATATGTTGTTGTTAGATGATTTTTCTCATTACTTGTGGGTGTTTCCTTTAAGACATAAAAGTGATG
>OOIL02000560.1:16321-46990 GCA_900332095.2 Cuscuta campestris
CAAACACATTAAGAGAAGGTATCATTGGATTCGAGAAGCCGTGGAGGACAAGTCTTTTGAACTTGTGAAGATTCATACAAGTGAGAATTGCTCGGATATGTTGACCAAGACATTGCCGAAGGAGAAACTCGTGTTTTGTCGAGAGAAAGCCGGTTTGTTTGCTCACTCCATGTAGGAGTGAGGGGGAGATTTGTTGGGAAATTTCTCTCCTACATGGAGGAAGTGTTTAATTTTAATTGGACAACACTTTATATCTCTCTTTTATATTTGGGCTTATTTTTGTGTGTAAAGCTTTAGCCCAAATGTTTTATGGTGGCCCATATACTAAATAAATGAAAAAAAAGGAGAGAAAGAGATAAGGTAGCACAAAAGCAAAAAGAAGTGAAAGTGAAGGACTGGCAGTAGCTAACGCAGGAATTCTCACCATAATAAAGTCATTCATAAAATACAAAAGGTAAGTAAATAATTAAATGTGAAACTGTCCTAATATGGCCGTGCATTAGAAAATGATTCATGCATAGCCATGAATGGTATGATATGATTTCAAGAATAGATTACTTCCCTAACATATGGTGATTGACAAAATTTATGAAAAATATTATTAAGAAACAATCCTAAATAGTACTAAATTTGAAAATTATGATCACGAGTATATTATTCATCACCTTACTTATATTATGTTTGTTGGATAATACTTATATTATTTTGGATCCCTTTACTTATATATGGCAATCTTTAATTATGTATCTTGAATAATCAGTGATATTTTTCTGGATTCCTTTAGTAAGATATTCGTTATATCTAGGATGGACCCAATATTATTTTGAATTCCTTACTTATATATCTAACTGGCAATGAGTTAAATTACTCACTTTTATATCCAAATTTATGGAAACTTTTATATACTTGGGTCAAAATCCTATTATAAAAAGAGATATATAATGAGTTGAAATGTGACATCCATCACCCATTTTCATTTTCCATTTCAATACATAGGCATTCAGAATTAATTATGCAATAAATAAGCGGAGAATCGTTAATTCAACTTTAGCTTTTGTTTTTAAAAGGATAGGTGGTAGGAGCATCCTATTTTTCAATTTCAATTGGGGCTATGGAAAATCAAGTTGACGATACATGTACGAGATCAGCTAGAGATGCAAGAGAAATGAGAAAATGAATACTTCAACAAAAAAAGAAAGAAAATGTACGCACTTTAAAGATTGTTTTATCTTAATACATTTAATTTTGTTTTATTGTTTTAAGGTAATTTGATGCATAACATTTTTGAATGAGTAAATTCCCAAAATAGTCCTTTGTAATAAGGGGTTTTCCCAAATTAGTCCTCAATAAGTATTAATTACCCACGTGGTTCTCTATAATTGATATTTATTCCCAAAATAGTCCTTTGTAATAAGGTGTTTTCCCAATTCAGTCCTCAATAAATTTTAATTACCGATATGGTCCTCTATAATTGAGATTTATTCCCAAGATGGTCCTTCGTAAAATAATCATTTATAATGAAGTGTTTTCCCAAATTGGTTTTTCTAATTAAAAATGTGTATTTGATTTGAAATTTAAAAGATTTTTTTATGTTTTAAATAATTCATAAATTATTTATGAGTAAATTCTCAAAATGGTCCTTTGTTACAAGGTATTTTCCAAAATCAGTCATTAAATGGGGATTAATTGGGAGATATTTTGGTATTTTGATCATCCAAATTTAAAGTAGATTTTCGAAACAATCATTTCTGTACAACTAAATGTAAAATTTAAAAAATACATTGATTATAAATAATGTATGAATTATTTAAAACTTAAAAAAATCTTTTAAATTTCAAATCAAATATACATCTTTGATTAGAAAAATCATTTTGGGAAAGCACTTCATTATAAATGATTATTTTAATAATTAATTCTAAATTTAGCGGATAAAAAAATACCATCAATTATTCCTCATTTGAGTAATATTATTTGCGAAGGACCATCTTGGGAATAAATCTCAATTATAGAAGACTACGTAGGTAATCAAAACTTATTGAAGACTGATTTGGAAAAATACCTTATTATAAAGGACTATTTTGGGAATAAATCCAATTATAGAGGACCACGTAGGTAATTAAAACTTATTGAGGACTAATTTGGGAAAACTCCTTATTACAAAGGACTATTTTGGGAATTTACTCTTTTTGAATTATTTAAAATAACAAAATGAAATGGGATATGTTAGTGACCAGAATTTTTGTATTTAAAATTTATATGGTTGCTTTTTAATGAGCATTGAAAAATTTTCTTATCTTCATATATAAATCATTAGTATAGATAAATTAATTTATGTGAAATAAAAAAAGTTTTATACAAAATTTAATATTAGAGGTCAATTTAGAAGAATTTAACAAATTCTGCATGTGAAAATGAACACTCCAAGAAAAGATAAAATATAAGTTTAGTCATGTTATTTTATAGTCATGTTATTTTATCAATTATAATCTGCATCCGTAAAAAAATTAAACGTCGTTCATAGGTTGCATAAAAATCATGGATAATTAAAATGTATAATTGTTGATTTATCTAGGCATGCATATAGCTCACTGATTATTTTTATCAATTTTATATTTACATCAATAGGAATAAAATGATGTCTAACCATAACTCTTTAATTTCATTTTTCTATATTTTTTATGGAAAAAAAATAGTTTATACATATTGAATATTTTAAACAATTAAATGGACGAATATTGACAAAGTTGAGTAAAAACATATTCGTATTTAAAATCTTTTAAATAAAACTCAAAACTTTGCAATAAATTTGATATGAAATGGGTGAATATAAAAAAAATGTGAGTACATATTTTAAAACAAAATGATATGCATGCGAGGAAAAAAAAATAGGCATTGATACGGAATGATCAATGTAAATAATTCAAAGTTCAAATATAATTTTTAAATTGGAAAATTTACTTATATCTAACACGTAATTCATTTATCAAAATGGCAACTAAGCTGTGTTCAACTGAAATAATTGATACTCCATATATATATTCATAGTCAGAGGAATTTACCTAAATAACACTAAAACATAATGACTTTCCCTAAATAGCAACATATGTTTTTTATTTTCCAATGTAGCACTTTTAGTCATTATCCATTAGTCATTATTTAGACAAATGTTCACCGTCACAGAATATTATTTCTCCTTCTAGACATTATTAAGTGTTATTTAAGGGATAAAAAGTTTAAGTCTTATTTTGGGAAATAACTTTTGTTTTAGTGTTATTTAGTGCAGATATGAAAAATAAAAAATTTGAAAAATTATATTGGGAAAGAGTTTGAAAAATGAAAAATGAAAAATTTGAAAAATGAAAAATGAAAAATGTAAAATTTGAAAAATGAAAAATGAATAATTTGAAAAGGTTTAAGTCTTATATTGGGAAATGACTTATGTTTGAAAATATGAAAAATTATGCTTTTATGAGGATAAAGCACTATTGGCACCAACTCTCGAAGTAGTTGAAATGATAAATGAATTTGTTCTGTCCCTCATTCCTGGTGATGAAAAGAAGTACTTGATTTCTGATTCTTCGTGCCAAGCAGAAGCAGATGTAGGTGTTGATGGCGATTGGATAACAGTTGAGTTTTTGAACGAAATCAAATGTTTGGGAATCCCAAACCACAAAATAGCCTTGAAAAAAGGGGTACCGATTATGCTATTGAGGAACATTGACCAAACATCTGGATTGTGTAATGAGACAAGATTAATCGTTCAAGAGCTGCGAAATAATGTTATTGGTGCAATTGTGGTTTCGGGAAATCGAGTCGGGGAAAAAGTTTACATCCCTAGAATGAATTTAGTACCATCTGATCTAGGGTTACCTTTGAAGTTCCAAAGAAGATAATTCTTGATCGCCTCATGTTTTGCTATAACAATCAACAAAAGTCAAGGTCAAACATTGTCATTTGTGGGATTATTTTTAACCAAGTCAGTGTTCACACATGGTCAACTATATTTTGTTGTTTCACGATTGAAGACAAAGACCGGATTAAAAATATTAGTTCTAGATGACAATAGAAACCTTTGCAATCATACCAAAAATGTTGTATACCCTGAAATCTTGCGGAAAATTTGGTATTAAAATAAACATTGTTAACTCTACATTCTGTTCCTCAAATATTATTTATTTTACTTTGGCTTTTTTCATTTGTAGTATTAAAAATCATGTGAGCAATATATTTACTTTATTCTGAAAAATAAATTTCATTAAAATAAATTTAGAATCGACATAAATTTCTTTCGACCCCGTGCATGGCACGGGTCAAAATACTAGTTTTATAAACCCTTCACTTTCTTGCACTAAATAACCATTATCATTGAGCACAAAGAACATTTATTGTTATTAAATTTTCAAAGCAATATTATAACATTTTTATTACATATAAATATTTATTAAATACAAAATTATTTCAAACTTTTTATCCTATTAGATACTACGAAGTATATTTTAGTACATGGTGTATATTTATTACCCACTACGTCACGTGTGCACGCCATGCCACATGTGATACCACAAGTGATGTCATAGATGCATATTTATTTTTATTAGGTTTTTATAAACTTCATATATCATATTAAAGAATTAAAATAAATAATATTATATTTTTTAATGTCAAATATTAGAATACATGCGAGCCCGTGTGAAGCCGGAAAAAGAACTAACATTTTTTTTATGCCCTTACCAAATTTATTAATGGATATGAATTACACGTTTGGGGAGCACAAGACCAAGGCCCCAAAAGTTAAATAAAATGTTAAATGAGCTTACAAAAAGTAAAGAAGAAGTAGAAGACCAAAAGGTCAGTCGCCATCTCCGTTTGTGTTAATGATCAGTCGTTCATTCCGCAGAAGCAATTGGAGTCCCTGCGAGGTGAGATTCTCATCCCTGGTCATCCATCCTTTGTTTCTGTATTTCCAGCACCAAGAATTGATCATTTGTTTAATTTACTAACATTATATATATATATATATATATATATATATATATATATATATATATATATATAACAATCCACCATTTATTTTATATTGTTATTTTACCAAATTACTATATTTTACTAACTATATATTTACTAACCATATACTATATTTTATTTCAAAATGTTTTATCTGTAACATTATTTAATTTACTATATATCATTTCAAAAAATTAAATTAAATTAATTTGTTTTTCTTGAAGTATAACACACGGCATATAGGCCATATACCGCATATGCATTTTTCAATGATTTATCATTACCTTAATTTATTTTATTTTTTCATTAGTTAAATCAATTTTCATTAGTATACCATTTAATAACAATTTGATATTTTTGGTCAAAATGCTCTATACTTTGGTCAAAGCTTGATAATTATTTAATTTTTCCACTGTACTTAGGCAAGTCATTTGCTTTTTAGCTTCGAATTTCTCCAAGTAGCGTGGCCTGCTTTATTTGTCAGTGTCCATGGATTGTAAGGCCTTAATATTGCTGCAATTTAAGTTTATAAGCCTCATGTATTGGGGTGAAATTACATTGGTTGAATGTTTTGGAGTGTGGTTGTTTGGGTTGAATCTTGAATCCTGATATCAGGGCTTAGCAATCCAGAATTTGAACAAAATGTTAATGGTAGGTGTCCCACTTTAGTGTATTAATTTAGGGTGAAAGGTTAGTGCCCCTTAAGTGTATGTGTTATGAAGGTATAACATTTAATTTTTGAGTTTCTTTGGAACAATACTAGGAAATAATCAAGTCTAGAATAGAGGCAATGAAAAGTGTAGTGTGTGGACATCTTGAGAATAAAAAGTGAGCTAAATTACCAGTTTGTATGACTTGCGCTAATAATTATTTAAGCATGGTTCAAGCAACTTATGCAGGTTAATGATTTACCATTTTAGATAGGCATGTTCTTTCTTTATTATGATTGATATCTTTTCAGTCTTTAGGGGTTATTTGAAAGGTTGTAGTTCCATTCAGTAGGGGAGGCAATTATTAGTACTGTTTTACAAATACTTATAGTTCACATTAGGATTCTTTGAGAATTCTAAAGAGTTTGGGTAGTGAGTTGGGGTTATTGTGTGGGCAGAACAGCCAAAGAGATTGGGTAAGAGATTGGGTTAGCTAGGGGTTGATTTTTGTTCTTTAGCTCCTCAGCTTAGGAAGAGGAAGAATCTGAAGAGCATAAGCAGGTTAGAGGAGCTTCTCAAGATAGGAATCTGATAAATTTTTTTGTGTGAAAGGATTTAGATTTTTGGTTCTTAATACAACTATCTATGAATGGCAGTTAGGACAATTTCTTAGTAGAATACGAAGTCAAAGCCCCTCATGAAATTCACCTGCAAGACAAACAAAAAGCATGTAGTAAAGTACATACCAAAAGAACTAAACAAGGTTAAATTAAGCAAATCAAAGTACTGTTTATGAATTTTTTTTTAATACTCTATTTCTTTTGCCTCTTGGTTTTCAATTGGTTCAACACCTCTTTCTACATATTGTTACACATCTAATTGGTTCAAATATTAATTTATCAATTTGATTTCTATAGACTTTATGGTAGAATCAACTTAGGATTGATATGTTGATTATTCTTTAATAAGTTAGACAGTGTTTCGTGATGTAGTCAAAATTGCAATATCCCCAACACTATAAATTGATTTTAAAAATTACAAATCAATGTCAATGTCATTTTTGATTGACTTATGCTAATTAAATACTTGCAATAGTGTCAATAGTACTAAAAAAGACTAGCAATTTAATACAGAGTACTATATTCATTAACACTTACATGATTTTAATTTGCAGAATTGAATTGCAGACTTTGTGAAATTTGAGGATAGTCATTCATCACAACTTGGAGATGATATAACCATGTTACTTTGATGAAGAGAATGCAAGAGATACACCTCATATTAGAAATGGAGATGAGTCATTCACCAACATGAAAAGTTTTAAGATAGTAAAAAAGAATTATTGGATGATTTAAAGCAATATAATTTAATAATAAATTATTTTATTTAATTTGAAGAATGTCATCTCCGAATTTATGGTTGTTCATTAGCGTTGTATGAGTTGGATAATGTTGTATTATGTGTCGTGTTCCTACATAAAAGTTAAAGAAATGATATGTCCATTTGAACCATTCCAAAGTATATACGTGACTTTTTTAAGGAAAAATGTTACTTTTGCTGGTGCTTAGTGCATAAATTCATTCATTCAGGGATAGAAATGTTGTTGAAAAAATTGTTAGTCTTATTTATTTTGGAATTAATTATCATAACTCTTCATCCTTAGATGAAGAAATAATTTAATAATAAATTATCTTATATATTCAATTTGAAGAATGTCATCTCCGATTTTGTGTGTTCATTAGCGGTGTGTGAGTTGGATAATATTGCATTATGTGTCGTGTCTCTACATAAAAGTTAAAGAAATGATATGTCCATTTGAACCATTCCACAAAGTATGTACGGTGACTATTTTTAAGGAAACATGTTACTTTTGTTGGTGCTTAGTGCATGATTTCATTCATTCAGAAATGTTGTTAGAAAAATTGTCAGTCTTATTTATTTTGAAATTAATTATCATAACTCTTTGTGCTTAGATGAAGAAATAGTTATACAAAGTCTTCACTTTTAAAGTTCTATTCTCTCTGTCTAGAAATTTTCTCGATTTTTCATGATTTTCAATGTAATGTTATGATTATTAATATAAATATTTACGGATTGGTAAAATTTGATATAAATTTACTATTTCAAAGTTAAGTTTCAAAACATATCTAGAAACATATCTATTTCAAGATATATCAATATTCAATTTCATATTATGTAATTTATATTATTTATATATTACATTGATTACTATTACTCTGTATATTATTCTTACCGTGCATCACACGGGTAGAATCTAGAGAAGATTTGCCAAATCTGGAGAAGATTCATTTGAAATTGGTTTGTTCCAAAAACTTAATCAAATGTATTAAGATATCTCTGTGTATTCTTCCTTAATTTCAATATTTATTATTCATGCAATAATTCAAGTTTGATTATCTTTTTACTCATAGAAAGATAGGAAAAGGTGGCAAGGTTGCAGTCGAAATTGCTTGAAATTTCCACAACTATATATATAAAACGAAGCGGCGGAAGGAAAGATCACATATTGAAAGATACAAAGTAGCAGAATTTGCAAATTGTCAACGGGTATTGATTTGAGACTTCTTTTTGATTCATTTTTCTTTTCTTAGATCTTTACATACCCCTTGCTGTTAACTAATTAAAGACAACCTTGAAATGGATGAAGTTTTAGATTATGTTCATCTTCTCTTTTGATTTATTCCTCTATAATTCAATTTTGAACAAATTGAATTTTCAGTGTTGCTTTATTTGGATTTCAATCGTGAGTGAATCAATTTTTAACGTCTTTGTTAATAATGGATAATATGGATATAGAAATACGGAAGCCTCCCTTTAAGTATTGAAGCCATTAGTTTATTCAAACTTAATATTTTAAGCTTTGAATGAATGTTTAGCCTTGAGTTATTCTATTTGAGTACTTTAGCCTTCAATGTTGTTTTGCCATGAGTCATTTTCTAACGAGTAAAGGACGAAGCATTTTAGCATACCTGCTGCTTTAATCGCAGATGTCCAACGATTCATAAGAGCACGAGTTAAAAAAACATAATGATCTGAAATCATATTTTTATGACCAATTTTTTTCATCGAGTTTGTGGTAATATTGTAAAGTATTTACATTGCTGCCACGCTAACAGTGGCACAAAACTTTTTTCCAAAGTGGATAATCAAGATTGGAGATGAACAACTTGGCGTGGTTAATGATGGAATTGGTGAAATTGAAATTCCATTTGAATCCTTGATCCTGAACTCAAGTTCTCAACTTAAGAGTATAGTGGAATTCACGAATGTAGACTTATTAGAAAATATGAAAGATTATACTTTTTTATGGATAGGGCTTTATTAGCACCCACGCTTGAAGTTGTTGAAATGATCAATGGTTTTGTTTTGTCTCTTATTCTTGGAGATAAAAAGAAATATTTGAGCTCTAATTGTTCATGTCAAGCAGATTCAGATGTAAGAATAGATGGTGATTGGACAACGACTGAGTTTTTTAACGTTATCAAGTGTTCTAGGATTTCAAACCACAGAATTGTTTTGAAGAAAGGAGTACCAATTAAGTTATTAAGAAACATTGATCAAATATCTAGGTAGCACAAAAGCAAAAAGAAGTGAAAGTGAAGGACTGGCAGTAGCTAACGCAGGAGAAAAGAAAGAAAAAACAGAATTCTCGCCACACTGTGCAGCAGCCTCGTTTTCAGTCCGGATCGAAGGCCAAACGAAGTCCGATCGTGCTCAAACTTTAGTATGTTGTTCCTCACATACTCCTCTTCAAATCCAAGGGTCAGATTCTAATTTTGATGCCCGGAAGGCTGTTTTCTAGCTGCGTTTTCAGACCTGCGTTTTTTGGAAGTTTTTACTCCATTTTATGGTGATTTGTTGATTGTTGTTGTTCCAAGGTTGCTCCTTGATGATTGTGTATGTCTCTAGTGTTTACTAGAGAGGAGAACTTGTTGTACCCACTTGATTCTTGGTGATTAGTGGAAGTTTGGGAGCCGTTGTTGAGCGGCCGTGGTTTTCTCCCCGATTTGGGGTTTCCACGTAAATCGTGTGTCATCTATTTTATTATCGCTGCCATTTATTTGTGTGTGTGCTGCTGATTTTTCAGAGTTCATTGTGCTTGTTATTCATCTCATTAATATGGGGAAAAGATTTATACGCTTCCGTTGTGTTTTGTTCCATGCTTCCCCAACACTTTCTTCTATTCAATTTCTTTTTGAACCAAGCACATTATATTATCACCAAGTTTTAAGCAAGCAGTACACGCGAAGCTTACAACACAAAAACCAGACCTATCACAGACCAAAGATACACAAATGCATCTCTTTAAGAAATAACTACAAGTTGCCTACATACAGATATGATACGAATATATTCCTTTAGCTTCAAATTGATAACTTCCATAGGCATCTCTTTATCATGAAGCTTAGAGTTCCTAACTTTCCAAATGAAATAGTAGCAGGCAGTAACGCATTAAGCAATGAATAATCTGTCTTTTGTGCACCTTCCCAGCCACATTTTCTGTCCAAGCTCATTAATGCTGTTAAGAAGCCATGTCACACTTTATGTAATTAGATATTTCCTTTTCAAAAAGACATGTACAGAACAAGTGATCCACTGTCTCAGTTTCTATACTACACATGATACATGTACCCCAAAATTTGTACTCAATTTGTACACCAAAGGTATGCACCAACATTTTGATGATTCACACTGACACATACAAAGTTTTGGTACGTTAAAAAAATTTACACTGACACAAAGTGTTGGTGCGTTAACAAAAATTAGCATTACACCTATACTAAATGTTGGTGCACTCCTGCGGGGTACAAAATGAAGTACAAAAATAGCATTATCTTTCTTTCTTTTTTCCGTCAACTTGTGTCCTTTCTTTATTCTTTTTTTTTTGTTTTCATATGATTGCTTCAGCCTCCACAACGCAATAGGATAAGATTGGCTTTCCTGCTGCCACAGTTCGCCGGCCAGCCAGGTCACGACACGTGGAAGTGCCTGGTTGGCCGGATTTTTATTCGGTCCGAAATTTTTTTCTAAAAATATTGTCTTGCTCAAAATTTTATTCTAAATTTATTTCGGGAGACAGTCGACCGAATGCTACCTTATGAAATACGGAGTAGATTTGAAGGAACAAACAGAGTATGGCGAGAGAAAATTCAAGAATATTTCCCTGACAAGCAAAATACGTGCATTACATGCATGCAGTGATGGGACAACATGCAGAAGCAGCTGTACGTGGCATTTAGATGAGGTTTATTTGTTTAATTATTGTTTGTTGTTTGATATGTACTCGGTATCTATATACCCCGGCCCCACAAGTGGCATTATAAATCTGTCACAAGAATAGAAAAATCGATCACACCCTATATAAATGTACATACATGCATCTACTTCCATTCGAATATCATCAACCTAAAAGCCAAACTCCAAAAAAAGGAGTAGAAAAGAAGAAGTAGAAGATGAAGATGAAGTTAACATCATCATCATCATCATCAGTACTTGTTATTACTACTATGGCTTTAGCCATGATGCTAATTGCAACAACAGATGCCTTTCAATGTGGAGGACAAGCAGGAGGGGCTCTATGTGCCAACAGATGGTGTTGTAGCCGTTGGGGGTATTGTGGCCTTAGCTGTGAGTACTGTGGGAATAGCTGTCAGAGCTACTGTCATCCTGACTGTCGTGGTGTTGCCATTAAGTTCGATAATGAAACTGATGTTGTTAACACCAAACCTATGGATGCCGGCGGCCTCAATTAATTGAGAACAACAACTCAATATATATATATATATATATATATATATATATCGTTCTATATATGTTTATGCTAATAAGTAACATGCACGCACTACGCACTATGTAATAGTGTGCATGCAGTGTGTGACGATGAAAAAATTCAATTAAAAAGTCGTGGTGGTTTGGGTGTGCAAAATAACTGCCGCAGTGTGTGAGTTTATTTCACTATGTATTGTGTGCCGTTGAAAGTGTTTTACTCTTGAAATGAATAATATTAACGTTCTCGTTGAATATAGACCTGTGCTTTTGTCGTCTATCCTTTTATTTTCGAGTAAAGTGCATTGTTTACCCCGTACTCTTTAAAAATTGGTCCTAAATTATTAGATAGGGAGTGTGTTGCTTCCACACACAAGAATTGCGAATATGATTCACTTGGCCCTTGTGGATTCTTCAAAGGGCCTTTTCCCAAAATTGTCGTCTTTATTTAAATGTTCAGGAGTAAACAGAACAATTTTCGAAAAGTTCAGTGGTATTTTGATATGGATAGTTAATTAGAATATTTTAATTAGTTATATTATTTAATTAGTAGTTAGTTATTATTATTTATCAGTATTTTAAAGATTAGGGTTTTTGTATGGGCCCGAGCCCATTAGGTCTTGTAGGTTTGCCGTCTCGTCTCTATATATTGTAATCCCGTATCATTATCATTCAATCATCAATAATCAAGAATTCTCTTAATCTCTCGTCTTTCTTTTCTTGGAGTTCGGAAATGCTCGAAGTTTTCCATCTTTCTCTATCTCTTCTTCTTGGAGCTCGAAGTTCTTCCCTATCCGATACGATATTCGTATCAATTGGTGCCTTCATTGAGAGAAATTCCAAAAAATATATCCCTAAAAAAACATAAAATTTGTTTGCCGGGCAGATTCAAGTGTTTTCCTACGCCGCCGTAGAAGAATCAGAGAGATTGCTCATAAGCCGCCGTCCCAAAATTGAATCACAAGTTGCGGACGCTGGGCCTCAATTTTTGCTCAAAATCTGCCTGCAAAGCCTTGTTTCAACCACAAAAATTCTGCCTACAAAGTGATCCAGTTTGTTTCAATTGCCACAGATTGAAGTATTTGGGAGCCGCCGTCCACTTTTTCCTTTTATCAACCCGCCAAAGATTGATTGCCACCGTAGCAGCAAGCCGTCAATTTGGAGTTGCCCTGTTCCACTGGTGCTGTTGACAGTCCATCCGTCCAGGTTTTTTTGGGTGATATTTGTGTGTGGAAGTATTTATTTTGGTAATGGACTCTGCATTTGACAAACTCATTGATTTGTTGAAAAAAGTTCTTTATGGAGAAATTGAGCATGATGAAGAAGTATGTATGATTTTTGATCATGTGTATGAGATCAGTGTGAAGCTCAGGTCGATCCATAATTTTAATGGGCAAATTGATTATGATGCGCTCGACGTAGAAATTTTTTGCTCGGTACAGGATTTAGTTCGTGGGCCCCCAATTTTGCCAAATTTGATTCCATTGGAGCTACAAAACTTTAAAACAAACATGTTGGGCGCTATGAAAATTCTCATTGACACTCCGCCTTTTGAGCCAAATGTGGTCTCCACAGTAATTGAGCAAAACGCTGAAGCACAGGATCACACATTCAAGGAGGAATCCAACGTTGACTCACAAGTTGGAGGTGATGTGGACATCGGACCTGAGGCCATAAACAAAAATAACGGGAGGTCCAACGTTGTGCAAAAAAATGAAAGTCCTCTTGCAGAAGATGTTGCCAATGTCAACAAGCTAGATCCTGCTTTTTAGAAATTTTATACCTCAGCTGGTGTGGTCATGGCAGAGTATGATATTCCAAAAAGTGTTGACAAAGTGACAGATGCAGATGGTAAACAAGCACACTCACCTATTTTGATTGACACCATCAAGTTGTTTGATCTTGTCGCTGTGGTCAAGACGGACCACCTGGTTTCACTAAGAGCAACTACATCTGTTAAGCGCATCGTCTCATCTTTCCATCACTTTGTTGCAAGAGCCAAGATGGTTGCAGGTTCAAAGGGTGGACTGTTCCTTTGGTTCAGCATTCTTTCTCCGGTCATAAAGCACGAGTGGGAGCCTCCACCTTGAGGACAAGGTGAATTTTTAAGGGGGTGGGAATGATACGGATAGTTAATTAGAATATTTTAATTAGTTATATTATTTAATTAGTAGTTAGTTATTATTATTTATCAGTATTTTAAAGATTAGGGTTTTTGTATGGGCCCGAGCCCATTAGGTCTTGTAGGTTTGCCGTCTCGTCTCTATATATTGTAATCCCGTATCATTATCATTCAATCAATCAATAATCAAGAATTCTCTTAATCTCTCGTCTTTCTTTTCTTGGAGTTCGGAAATGCTCGAAGTTTTCCATCTTTCTCTACCTCTTCTTCTTGGAGCTTGAAGAACGCTCGAAGTTCTTCCCTATCCGATACGATATTCGTATCATATTTGGTGCAATTTTTATTGTTTAGGGGTGAACCGTGCAATTTCTGAAGAATCCAGGGGTAATTGGTGCACTTTTTAATGCTCGGGGGTAAACTGTGCAATTTTCAAAGTATTCAGGGATAAACGTTGCACTTTTCTCTTTTGTTTTCACTTCATCTCTATCACAAAGTCATCAATTTCTATTTTAATTTTGATTTTCCAAAAAAAATTAAAATCACACTTTTCACAATTCCTTTTTAAGAAAATTGAAGCAGTTGCACCCAATTGGAAATCGGAGCATTAGGAGGAGGAACCAACACCTATGTATTCTATCTCTGTAACACCTCAAATTCATCATCCATGGCCTAACACTAGGGATGTAAACAAATGAAATAATTTAAATTCAGTTCGTGATTCGTATTGGAATATAATGATTCGAATTTACTTTATTCAAATACAAATTCAAATTCAAATATTAGTTTTGATTCGAATATTAAGCAAATAAAAATACAAATACAAATACAAATAAGAGTATATTTGATTCGGGTGATATTCGAATATTCGAATATATGTATATACAAACAGACCATGTTTTCAACATCAATAGTAAAGCAAACTAATATAGTATAAATTGTATTTAAATTACTGAGAACTCAACAAATTAACATTACACAAAAATCTAAGGAATATGATCTTTAATAATTATATTTTATAAAATATAATTTGTATATGATGCAAATGTATTAATGATTTTAGATATAGTACAAGTTTCTTAAGTTAAATTATTCAAAATTGATGTTGTTCCATCTTATAAATTATGGAGTATGATTATTCAAATATTCGTTTAGGATTCGTTAACTATTCGAATATTAATCAAATACAAATTCAAATCTTATTTTTAATTCGTCTCATATCCAGATTCGGATTCGTATTCGAAAAAATTAAACAAATACAAGTTCAAAGATATCGATATTCGCTTCGATTTGATTCGTTTACACTCCTACCTGGCACCAATACTTACTCTAAGGAGCTTGTTTATAGGTGGTTGGCTCAGTAAGAAGTGGTTCATCAATGGGAATGGGGGAGGCATAAATCTTGGGCTTGAAGATGCCACTTTTGGCTCTACCTAGTAGTCATGGGTTGTGTGGATTTAGGTGGAGGGATAGGTGTGGATGAGGTAGGTGGGCTGGTGGTTATCGAAGTAACATTGCTGAAAGGTTGACATGCAGTGAGTATGGAGGAGATTTTCAAGTAAGGTATATAGTAAGGATGGGAGGTTGTAGCATTGATGGAGAGGTGATGGTGGCAGCTGGTGTGGGCGAGCGAGCACGACAGTGGGGAGGAGTGTAAAGGAGTAATGATTTTTCTAAATAACATCATATGTTCTTATTTTTCAATAAAGTACACCATCACTAGACATTATTACTCCTAGACATTATTAAGTGCTATTTAAGGAAGAAAAAAGTTTAAGTCCTACCTTGGGAAATGACTTATGTTTTAGTGCTATTTAGTGCAAATACTTCGAGGTAGAATACCAAAATGGAATTTTCTTTGGCGCCTTTGTAATTGAAAGGGTATCCGTTAGACAAAACGTGCAACTCTAGAGTGTGGTGGGGAGGGTTAATAGAGTTTTTTTCTAGAATGAGCATTTTTTGCGTGTGTGATAAACGTAAGGAAAAAATCGCTGTAAATATGTAAAGAGTAAAGGGAAAGAAGAACACCATGATATATACTGTTTCACCACCTCGGTGATATTCCAGTCCTCCGAGATACTCTCTCAAAGGTCCTACTATACTTCACACAAGTCTTAAAACTCACAAACTCACACAATTAAGCAAGTAGTGTTTAAATGTAAAGTTCCAATGGATGACAATATCTTTGCACTCAATAAAAATAAGTTTCTAGCTCTCAAAATAGTATATTGATGATCAAGAATGGAGTAAGAGTGGAATGTATGAGAGGGAGTGATAGGAGTGTTTTAATTGTGTATGAAATGGCGGAAGAGGGGTTTTATAGCTCTCAAGATAGTATTTAATTTTCATGTTCCTTGTGCGAAGGCGCTTGTTGCTTCTTCCCGCTATGTCGTTAGGGTTTGAACAGAGGTACAAGAAA
This sequence comes from Cuscuta campestris, assembly GCA_900332095.2. Lineage (NCBI taxonomy): Eukaryota > Viridiplantae > Streptophyta > Magnoliopsida > Solanales > Convolvulaceae > Cuscuta > Cuscuta campestris. The sequence goes on from OOIL02000560.1 coordinate 32,301, forward strand.
TCTATTGAAACACATATATAATGACTAATTTACAATCTAGATGGCAAATGTGTAAGATTAAACAACACATTTGCATGAAATTCTAAGAAAAATGATGAAAAATTGACAAAACATACCTGGGAAATCTCGGAAATACATTCGTAGAGCAAAGAGAAGAGCGTAAGAAAAAAGTGAGAAAAGAGAGAGTGTGATATATTTATACCTAAAGTCTATGTGATCGACCTAGAAAGGTTGATCGATCCACCGAAGCAAACGTACTTGTGTCGATTAAGTCCAACTGCTCGATCCAAGCGGTGTGATCGATTTTCCAAATACTGACTTGAGCGAGAAATAAAAATTAATTACTCCAGGTGATTGATCAAGAGGGTGTGATCGATCCGCCGAAGGAGTGTTTGAAATCCTTCTTTATTTCTAGGCTCTAGGTGATCGATCTATATGTGGGGATCGATCCCCTCTATTCCAGCTTTGAAAAACCTCTAAAGTTCAATTCTGTTGCTTTGTTAAAGAAGCTCAGAACTTGAAACATTAACAAGGCCCTGCAAAAAAGATTTATTGTGCCTCCAACGCTCAAGTTAGTACATTAAAATAAAATAATGAATTAGTTCATAGAGATGTCCAAAATACCAAGTTTGTTGAAACTCTCCCTACTAAGTGGTTCTATGAAAATGTCCGCCAATTGATGTTTCGTTTCAACAAACTCAATTGTTACATCTCCCTTTTGGACATGATCTCGTATGAAGTGATGCCTAATCTCTATGTGTTTAGTCCGAGAATGAAGAACGAGGTTCTTTGTTAGACTAATAGCACTCATATTGTCACACGTAATTGGGATGTGATCAAGTACTATGCTGAAGTCCACTAGTTGTTGTTTTAACCAAAGAATTTGGGCACAACAGCTTCCCGCAGCGAAATATTCCACTTCGGTGGTGGATAGTACAACACTAACTTGTTTCTTGCTAAACCAAGAGATTAAAGAGTGACCGAACAAGTGGCAAGTACCGCTGGTACTTTTCCTATCGAGTTTGCATCCAGCAAAATCTGAGTCAGAATAGCCAACAAGGTGACACGTCGAACCTTTGGGATACCAAAGACCTACGTTCAACGTGCCTACCAGATATCACATTATCCTTTTGATTTCAGCCAAGTGCAATTCTTTAGGACAAGATTGATATCTAGCACACATACGAACGGAGTACATGATATCCAAGCTAATCGCGGTAAGATAAAGTAGAGAGCCAATCATACCTCAGAAGCGCTTAACGTCTACCTCTTTACCTTTATCATCCTTTTCGAGATAGCAAGAGGTGCTCATTGGTGTGTCAATAGATTTGGATTCGGTAACGTCGAATCTCTTTAACAATTTCCTGCAATACTTTGTTTGACACACAAATGTACCTTCTTTGTATTGCTTAATTTTAGCCCAATGAAGAATTTTAATTATCCCATCATCGACATCTCTAACTCGCTTTGCATCATATCAGAAAAGTCTTTGCATAAAACCTTATTAGTAACACCAAATCTGATATCATCTACGTAGATATGAACCAAAAGGATGTCTCGGTTATCATTCTGGATAAAAAGAGTAGTATCGACTTGTCCCCGTATGAACTCATGGTCCAAAAGAAATTTGTTGAACCGTTCATACCAAGCATGAGGTGCTTGTTTGAGACGGTAAAGTGCCTTTTTGAGTTTGAAGACATGTTCAGGAAACTCATACTCTTCGAAACCTAGGGGTTGTTTGACATACACTTCCTCTTCAATGATACCATTAAGGAAGGAACTTTTGAAATCCTTTTGATAAAGTTTAAAATCCATCGTAGATGCAAATGCAAGCAATAAACGAATAGCTTTTAAACATGCAACCAGTGCATAAGTTTTCTCATAATCAATGCCTTTTTCTTGATTGTAGCCTTTAGCTACGAGCCTAGCTTTGTTTCTAGTGATTATTCCATTTTCATCAAGTTTATTACGAAACAACCATTTTGTGCCTAATATAAAATGATCATTAGGTCTAGGAAGTAATTCCCAAGCATCATTATGTTTGAATAGGTTAAGCTCCTCTTGCATTGCTATAGACCAATATTCATCATTAATGGCATGCATCCAAAACGGTTGTTGGTTCAATATGAGAAACAAAATCCATGTGATTAACATTGTCCCTAAGAGAATTACGAGTAGAAACTCCCTACGATATGTCACCATAGGATGATTCTTTAACGTCCTCCATTCCTTAGAAATCTCTGTTTTCTCCTGCATTTTCTCTTCTTCTGGTTCCTTTTCTTTGACGATCTCTTCTTATTCGTCGTAAGAACTTGCAACATTTTCAACAATACTTCTTCTCGCCAAACGAGCATCAAATTCATCGAACACAACATGAATAGACTCTTCTACGGTCTTAGTATGCCTGTTGAACACTCTATATGCTTTGTTACGCAATGAATAACCTAAGAAAGTTCCTTCATCTGACTTAGCGTCAAATTTTCCCAAGTTATCTTTATCATTCTTATGAATAAAAACTTTACATTGAAAGACATGAAAATATGAAAGGTTAGGCTTTCTTCCATGGTAAAGTTCATAGGGCGTTTTCTTGAGTATCGCTCTAATGACAGCTTGGTTTAAAACGTATCACGCGGTACCCACGGCATTCACCCAAAAGTATTTCGGAAGGTTTGCCTCATTAAGCATAGTCCTAGCCATCTCTTCAAGCGATCTATTTTTCCGTTCAACCATGCCATTTTGTTGAGGTGTATGAGAGGCTAAGAAACTATGCTCAATGCCTAATTCGTCACATAATACATCAAAGCCATCTTGATCAAATTCTCTCCCATGATCACTTCTAATGGATACAATGTGACAATCTTTTTCATTTTGAACCAATTTAATGAATTTCTTAAGAACACTAAGTGCATCATACTTATGAGCAAGAAAGTGTGTCTATGTATAACTCGAATAGTCATCAACAATAACGAATCCAAAGTAATTTCCTCCTAAACTCATAGTTCTTGAAGGTCCAAAAAGGTCCATATGCAAAATTTGTAATGGCCTAGTGATAGAAACTACGTTCTTTGACTTAAACGAAGTCCTTACTTGCATACCCTTTTCACATGCATCACAAATTAGATTCTTCTCAAACTTAAGTTTAGGAATACCAATTACTAAGTCTTTAGAAACCAACTTGTTAAGATGGTCCATGTTAACATAAGTTATCTGATGCTGCCATAACCACGTTTCTTCCTCTTCATTAATAAGGCACTTAGCTGAAGTAGAAGCAAAATTTTCAAGATCAAACATATAAACATTATCTACTCTACTACCACAAAGAATAATCTTATTGTCACACAAGCATTCTACAATGCATTTACTAGAATCAAAGTTGACCCGGTTACCTCTATCACACAATTGGCTAATGCTAAGAAGATTGTGCTTGAGGTCTTCAACAAGAAGAACATCTTCAACGGTCGTAAAATTATCTTTTCCAACGGTGCCACTTCGAACGATCCTTCCCTTGTTGTTTTCACCAAAATCAACATTGCCACCTTTGAAATAATATATATATTCCTAAGTTTGAATGTGTCTCCGGTCATGTGCTTGGAGTATCCACTATCGAGATACCAAGAGGTACTTGAAGCCTTCAAGCACACCTACAAAATGAGATCAATGAGACGGTTTAGGTACCCACTTCTTGTTGGGTCTTTTTTGGTTAGCATGTGTACGGTGTGTATGTGTGTTTGTTGAAAATGCTTATGTTTAGTGAAGCACATTGGTGCAATGTGACCTATTTTATTACAATAATGGCAAACAACAGTTGGGTTATTTATCCTATAAGGTTGAGTGAAATGTGCTCTAGGTTTGCTAGGAGGTGCTATTCTAGGTTGATTATTAGTCCTAGCATTTTTATTTCCTCTAGCCTTAACAAATATTGTTTTTCTAGGTTGGTTTTGCCTAAATCCTAGTCCTTCACCATTACTAGATTTTTGCCTAACTATTTTATCTGAAGTGCTAGTGGCATTATTAAACTTTCCAAATGTGTTATCTAAGCTAGCAACCTTAACTTTTAGAGTAGTGCAATTAGTACATGTAGTAGAAGAGGAAGATGGTAATGCTTCCGGCCTTTTTCCCAATGAAATGATTTCTTGTTTAAGTTGGTCATTTATATTTTTGAGTTCTTTAACATCATTCTCAAAAATAAGGATATTTTTTTTAACTTCAGCAGTTTCTTTTGAGGCCTTTTTAAACATTCCTACTAATTCTTCTACAATACTAACAACATCAGTAAGAGTTAAAGAATCATTGAAGAAAGGTTCTTGATTACTTACCTCTTTTGATGATTCTCCTTGTTCAAAGGCCATGAGACATAGGTTGTTCGTTTCCTCCACGTCCTAGTCTTCACTCCCAGAGCCATGATTCTCCAATGAGATGTAAGCCTGTTGCTTCTTCAGTGCCTTCGTGTCCTTCTCGTTCTTAAGCTTAGGACACATCGGTTTAATAAGTCCTATTTCACCACACCCATAGCATTTGAGTGGTTTCATAGGTAATAAGGTTACCTCGAAGAGAATCATAAGTAGTCATTTGAAAGTCACGACCTTCATCAATAGCGTCCACCTTTGAGCACCATTTTGGTGATAGACTTCGTAGCACCTTCCTTACAAATTCTCGGTCGGTGTAGATCTTCCCGATAAGATTAAGAGGGTTGATGATGTTTGAGAATCTCTCGAACATATCTTCTATCTTCTCGTTTTCCTTCATGGAAAATAATTCATACTCGTGGGTGAGTTGATCAATTTTCGCCTCTCTTACTTAGGCGGTTCCTTCATAGGCGATCTCCAACTTCTTCCACACTTGTTTTGCAATTTCACATCGCGATATCTTGCGGTAGTCATCTGCATTAACGCCACAATAAATCATATTTATTTCTTTAGCGTTGAGCTCCATCTTTTTGCAATCCTCGTCGGTGTATTCCTCTTCGGTTTTAGGAACATTGACTTCTCCGACTTTTTTCCTAAGAACACTGCAGCCGTTCTTTGAAATCAACCACAACTTATAGTCGTTGGATTGAATGAAGATCATCATCCTTTCCTTCCAATTCAAGTAGTTTGTTCCATCGAACAATGGTGGCCTCGTAGTGGATTGACATTTGTTAACTCTTGCATTGAAGATTCTAAAAGCCATTGATCTTTGAATTCTAGAAAAATAAGATGTATTCGAAAAAATTCTTGCTCTGATACCAATTGTTAGACAAAACGTGCAATTCTAAAGGGGGTGAATAGAGTTGTTTTCTAGAATGGGTGTTTTTCGCATGTGTGATAAACGTAAGGAAAAAATTGCATGAAATATGTAAAGAGTAAAGGGAAAGAAGAACACCGCGATATAAACAGGTTCACCACCTCGTGGCTAGTCCAGTCCTCCGAGAGACTCTCTCAAAGGTCCTACTATACTTCAAGCTTCAACAGGTGCTTCAACGAATAATGCCCAAACATGAAGGACCCAAGCATGTGTGCAAGATGAAGTACGTTTTTACAGTTAATATTTTGTTTTGGGACACAAAAATCAAGAAAGAGGCTCCCCATCACCTCAATATTTTTCAAAAAAGAATTTTGAATAAATAGAATGATATTTTAGGTTTAGAAATGAGTCCCAAAAATATTTTGTGTGTCAAACGAGGTACATGAAAAATATTAAAAGATATTTTTTTCTTAACCATAAAAAATTCTATATCTTGAAAAGATATTTTAAGAAATTTTGACACACTTTTGTAACTGACCCAATAAGATATTTTTAGACAGAGAAAAGTTTATTTTTCAATTGACTCTAAAAAATATTAGTTTAACCCTCAAAATTAATTTGTTTAAGTGAAAAAATATTCTCATCCTTACAAATTTTCCTACGACTCAAAAAATAAAAGTCTTTGGAATCTTCAATTCAAAATATTCTGCATAGGGATGAATATTGTAAAATTCTTGATACGTCTCTTTGCTTTCTCGAATCGAAAATAAAATTTTCATTCGTCGTTGCTTTTGTCATTTTTTAAACCCTGAAAAATAATATTAAAGAATATCCCAAAGGGGTTTGGACTCATGTCCAACATCCATAACCCTCTATTCATTTAGTGACATTTGTACTTCTAATGCCACCCAATAATACACAAGTTTAAGTAATAAATTCCCTTTATTTTTAAAAAAAATAAAAATAACCTCTATTTTATTCTAATTGCTTTACAACACTATTATCTATTATTGTTTTATGTAATTACTTCTCATTATTAATTATTTTATTTTTCACAAATAATAATTATTTTAGTTAATTATTATTTATTAATTACTATTTAATTACATCATTATTATAGTTTGCATAGATAATTGTAATTTACTTTTCCCAATCTCATTATTTTATTTATTATTTTTTTATTACTTTCCATTGAAAAAAATTGAAAAAACTTGACAAGTTTGAAGAAAGGGAGTTTGAAAAATTTTGAAAATGTTGAAAAATAGGGAAAAGTTAAAAAAAAACTATAAAGAGTTAAAAATGTTTGAAAAAAAATTGTTGAATAAATGTTCTATTATTGAGACTTACATAATTTATTTACATAAATTGTTTTAAAAACTTTTTCTTAAATAATTTGTGCTCAATTTATTTCACATTTTTATCTCTTTATTATCTTTTTTGTGTATCACACTATTTTTTTTAATTTCAAACCATATTTAATACTTCGTAACATTCTTGAGACTTACACTTATTAGAGGGTAGAATTTTTTTTTAAATCTTATTAGAAAGGAAATGTTAATATAGATAATCTAACGATATACCAATTAAACACAAGTATTATCATCACATCACATTTTCTAATTACTTTGTAATTCTTAAGATTGTACTCCCTCTATCCGGAAAAGGCGTTACTTCTTCTCTTTTCTTTCGTTCAGATAACACTTAATCATATATTTTCACTCTTCAATACTTTTGTAGTGAAGTTTCAAAATAATTGTATTTTTGGTCATCTTTGAAACAAATAGGAAAAAGTTGAAGAAACTAAATTAGATTTTAAAGTATGGAATATTAAAGTTAGTGTCGAAATATTAGAATAATAATATTACTCATTGAACTATGGAGTACATGATAGATTATATATAGGAGGGATTGCTAACACAACTAGAAATAGAGAATGAAAACTCACTAAAATACTACATCTACCATAAATAAGAATAGAAAGATGACTAATAATAAAACACTGCCATAACTAATACTACTCGAAGTAATATTATTATTATTATTGTCTAAAATCTTCCTTCAAGCTGAAATCTAGTTGAAGCAAGATGAAGCTTGGACACTAGCTGGGAACTAGAAACCTTGAGAAGAGAGAAGTCTGACGTGCATCGATGGCTGCTAACGTTGTTGGAGAAGAGAGAAGTCTAACGTGCGCCGGTGGCTACTGACGTTGTTGGAGAAGAGAGGACTTTCTCTAGGATCTGGGCAATGCCCTGTTTCTTTTTCTCTATTGTGAGAATTATTATGTCGTTCTTGGAGGGGTGAGTTATTATCGAGGTATTATTTCCTCTTTCTCTATTCCCCATCTTAGTTTTTCTTTTTGTGTTGATTTGCTTTGGATTTTTATTGGTTTAACAGAAGAGAAAGAGAAGGGAGATTGATGATTAGAATGAGTGATTTGAGAGAAAAAAAAGATGGATTAAGAATTGATGATGGAGAAAAGATCTAGGTCTGAGATTCTGATATGGTGAATTGGAGAAAAACAACAATTATTTTTCCCCTTGATTTTGAGAAATAAGAAAGATGACTTGAGATTTTTTTTTGAGAAGTTTTTGATCTTTCAAATTGAAGGAAGAATTTCGGTCCGGCGGGCGACTAATGGCGGTGCCGCCTGCCAGGAGCGAGCACGGAGAATTTTAGGTCACCAAGAGTGTTGGCTCTGATACCATGTTGAAATATTAGAATAACAATATTGCTCATTGAACTATGTAGTACATGATAGAGTATATATATACGAGGGACTCCTAACACAACTAAAAATAGAGAATAGAAACTCACTAAAATACTACGTCTACCATAAATAGGAATACGAAGATGACTATTAATCTTCAAACACTACCATAATAATACTACTATAAGTAGTATTACTATTATGAGGCCGGTTCCCATGACATTGGGAACCAATGTCATGGGATGACCCACGGGTGCTCCGGTGCCCCGTTCGTAAAATTGACAGTTCGTACCCCCTAACCCCAGTAACCCCCCACCCCGCCCCGACCCAAACACACCCCCCCACCCCCTTCAATTGCACCCCCTTAGTTAATTTTGACTTGGAGTCAAAATTTGACTCCAAAGTCACAATTAACTTGGGGGTGCAATTGAAGGGGGTGGGGGGTGTGTGCGGGTCGGGGCGAGGTGCGGGTTTACTGGGGGTTAGGGGGTAGGAACTATTAATTTTACGAACAGGACATCGTCATTGTCTAACAGTTAGAGTCCAATAAAAGTATAGAACATAAACTAATTATAGAATAGGAACCAAGGGGTACTATTATTGTCTAATAGTTAGAGTCCAATAAAAGTATAGAACATAAACTAATTATAAATGAAAAAGAAAATAATGAGTAATTATTAAATAAGAATATTATTATTATTATTAAAGTAATAAAATTGAAAAGGTAGGATTATAAAAGCGTAGAATGAGATTAGGGAAATTTTGCAATTTTAGAAAAATAAGGGAAACTTATTAACTAATCATATGTAGAAGTATTATGTGGCATAGAAGTACAAATGTCAATTTTTTGAATGGAGTGCCATGGATGCCCTCTCAATTGCAAAGGCACCAAAGAAAAAACCTACCAAAATTAGATGATGAGGAGGGCGAGACTCTAGAGGTGAGAGGTTAATGATAAGGGAACTAAAACTCATTAAAACGAACATGAAGCGTGACATAGACCCTGAAAGTGGACAGATCATAGTATCAATACCCTTTGGTTATGGGTTAATATCCAACAAAGACACATGGTTTAGAACGCGGTTGAAGTTAATGGTCAAGCATTTGACGAAGGATTATATTGGTGAGCCAAGGATTTTTTTAGAAATACGGTTGGTGAGAAAATTTACAGTGACGAGGGCCTCGGCTCAGAAGGTAGAAGGTAGATTGATGGTATGGAGATTGGAGAAGATGATTACAGTTCTAATGAGATGACTATGTTTGCATTCTGTCACTTGATTTTGTTTAGGGGCATAAGGACAAGTTTAATTTTGTGGTGAAGAATGCCAAGGATTTGAAGGAAATGATCAAACTATTTGTTGATGTATTCTTTGCCATTATTAATTGAGAAAAATTTAATTGTGGTGTCAAATTGACTTTGAACCATGAACTGAAAACTTTGAAAAGAATCAAAAGCCTCGGACTTTTGTTTTAATGGATATAATCAAGAAAACTTTGTAAAATCATCAATAAATAAGATACAATATCGATAACCACCAAAGGAAGGAACAGAGGTAGGTCTCGAAACATCACATTGTATTAATTGATACAGAAAAGTAACAGCATTATATGAGGATGAGAAGGGTAATTTATGGGATTTAGAAACATAAGAAAAATCACAAGACAATATATATGATGAAGAGGAAAACCGAAAAAAGAAAGTACACTATTTGTAATTTCTAAAGAATGATGCTGCAACCAACGATGCTAGTCTTGAGAGGTGAGAACGGCCAATCACAAAGATGGAGACGCCGCAGGAGACTCTAACACATGATAATTGAAGGTAATATATAAAGTCCTTGCTCACAATGGCCTCGGTGTATCACCCGATGTGTGTTGTTGCCCAAGATCTTAAGTTCAATAGGGTTAAAAAGCAGGGTACAATTATTATCTTTGGTGAATCGGTAAACAAAGAGAAGGTGAGCTATTAGGGATGAGACATGCAAAAGGTTACCAAGGTGAAAAAGGTCAGAGGAGGTGGATATTTTACCTGAGCCCACATGAGCAATAGGTAGAGGGTGACAACTTTCACTAATGATAGTCTTAGTACAAGAATATAAAGTGTTAGCACTTGTATCTAAAAATTAGTTTCCTTTTGAAGTAGAAGATAATTGAGTCACATAAAATGCTTTTGGGGATGAAGTAGAAGACATTCATGCATATTCAGAATCAAAACGTACGAAATAAGACTTCCTCATTGATCCAGCTCTACAGCCCCTTTAAAATTCGGTTATCCATTCTGTGATCAGCGAGACAAGTAGATATAGCATATTATGTGTAACACCCCGAAATATACCCTAAACTTTTATAATGAATTTTTAATAAATTATACTTCTAATTTTCATTTAAATTAAATAAACATTGAAATCAAAACACTAAAATAAGATATTTCAAAGTAATCTTTTAATCGTCATGTTTATAGTCGAATTGAAGGTCTGAGATGGTCTTAGAAGGTCTCAGCGAGATGAGTTCAACGACGAATTTCCGCGCCAAATCCGAGTTACGAAAGTGAGGGGTATGATCATCCAAAACCAAAAAGATTATAAAGAAATGAATAAAATATAAATATGACGTAAACACAATATTATCTAATCTTTTTGGATAGGTCTCGCAAAAAGATGACTAACGACATATTGTTTGTCAAGTTTGAAATTGTGTAAAACGCTATGAGTAAAATAGACGTTATAGTTCAATAAATAAATGTAAAGAATCACTACGCCAAAAACAGTATCAGACCACTGTTGATTAACTATTGTTTATGGAAACACAGTAGTTAAAAAAACAGACTATTGTGAATTTTCCGTGGCTACAGATCAGTAGTCTAGCACTACAAACACAGACTAGTTGTCTCTGTCAGTTCAAAATACAGTTTTTGTTGCAACAGTTGTCAATAACAAGTTATGAATACTCTATTTAAACATTAGTATGATGTTTTAGTCTAGAATTGTTTTTAAACTTATTAGACAGAGTTATCTATTGCTAGTTGTCTGTTTCATATGATTTTTTTGCCACCGTTGTTTTTTAAATGGGAATAAAAAACTCTTTTGTAACCGTTGTCTATGAATTAAGGGTAGAAATGTTTTTAAAGTTGTCAGAAACGGTAATCTTTTATTAGTAGTCCGTTTCACCTAAAAATACAGTTTTTGTTGCCACAGTTGTCAATAATTAGTTAAGACTACTATTTCTAAACAGTAGTCTGGTTTTTCAGTTTATAACTGTTTTTAAACTTATAAGAAATAGTATTATATTGTTAGTTGTATGTTTCATATGGTTTTGTTTTTCATAGTTGTTTATTATAAGAATAGAAGACTCCCTTGTAACAGTAATATATTTATATAGCGTAGAACTATTTTTAAAATTCATAGAAACCGTAATCTATTACAAGTTGTTAATAATAAATTAAGAATACCCTTTTTAAATACTCCATCCGTCCGGAAATGTTCTTCCCATTTGACTTTTTACGGTCTCCAAGATTGCACTTTGACCACTAATATCTTTATTTATACAAGAATATTTTTTTAAAAAAATTGATATTTGAAAACTATATTTCAAAATGAATATATTCATATTGAAGTTATATCGTAATACAATGTACTTTTTCCACATATCATAGTCAAAGTTTGCAAACTTTGACCAAGAAAAGTCAAATGGGAAGATTATTTCCGGACGGAGGGAGTAGTAGTTAGACTATTAATCCTAGAACTGTTTTCAAAGTTTTGAGAAACCGTAATGTATTACTAGTAGTGTGTCACACTATTTTTTCACGGTTATCTATAATAAGTAAAGAAAACTATTTTTAAAAGAATTATGCGTACTAAGCCTAGAACTATTTTAAAAGTTAAGAATATTCGTTTTAAATAGTAGTCTAGCTCTTAAGCCTAGAAGTATTTTAAAGGTTCAAAGTAACGATAATCTTTTTTACAATGAAAATGGATACGCTCTCTAACTTTAATTTCATACTTTCGGACAATATATGTACAACAATCAAATAAACATTGTTTCAAACAATTATATGGACATGATAAAATAAACACTTCCATTGAAACGAAAGAAAAAGTACATGGAAATAGAGAAACAAGTACAATAGGGGAGGACCAAACCAAAGCCCCTCGAGAAAAGCTAAAAACTATTCCCTACATAAAAAACATTGCCCAAATAAAAATCAAAACCTAGGGCTACATATCATAGTCAAACCTAGATAAACATACACCAAAGCTCGTAAAACAAAATTGAAACCAAACCCAAGAATTGATAACCAACAACCATATTTAGAAGCTAAATTCTAGGATAACCAACTGAGCTTGTGTGTGATAAATTGCATCATGAACCTGCTGGTGTTTGTAGCCTTGTTCTTCACTGCCTTCCTTAAACTTGCTTCGGCTAGGACTGCCCAGGTTGTACTGGTTTGTTCATGGAGCTGTAATGGTTAAGTGCTGATGAATAGGATACAACCCATAACCTCGAATTGGCATTTGAGGTCTAAACCGGCTGGTCACTGGTTTTTAGACTCTAAATTCCTAAATTTTCAGTGATGGGCAGTGACGCCTTTGGGTCCCCACTGGCTGTTCCGTATTGAATTCGAGAAGTTGTCTCCAATCTGCATCAAATACTCGTGGATTCATGGAAAAGACAGCGGCCGTTTTTTATCCACTGCTGAATGTATACTCCGTATACTCTAATTAAAGTGGCGAGCCGTACTCCAATTTTTTAAACTGAGGCATTTTTTCTCCAAATAATAGACAGCTGTTCTTATTTCTTTGATGTCTATTAGGCGCTGTAAAATAGTGACTCTGTAGTAGTGCCGCCATGATCATCATGCTAAGTTCAATAATGCAATGTTCCTGCAATTAAGAGAACATGTATAACTTTGAATCCAAAACGCATAAAGAAACACAGAAAGCTCTAGCTCACTTAATGTATGTAGAAATCTAGACAAAACTTACAGAGTAATTAATTAATATTGACTACAACATAGTTGTATAGAACTACATACTATCCTTTTATGTATCATTATTGAAGCTGAAAGATGAAACATGTTTTCTGGGGTCTGGATCCATTTTATGAGTACCTGTAGGCTGCTTGGGTTAGGTTCCAAAAAAATCAGTCATTAGTTCATGTAACAACAACAGGAGCTTCTAGTTTTGGTATGACTTAGAACAATAGCAATAGAACACAAGAACAACTGACAAGGTAAACTATAGCAGTAGAACACAAGAACAAAGCTACTAATAGCAAACTACAGCAGTGAAGCCCATGAACAGATCTACAATGAGCCAACAACTTAACACAATATAACAACCCAAATGTCAAAAACTCGTTAAACGCTTTTGAAAACTTTAGACAATGTCCCACCAAAAACAAACCTAAAAAAACCTCAAACACTCCACAAAACCAAGCAACATAACACATTGCCCCTAGTCACACGAATGGTAGCACAACTAAAAGAAATGTAGACTAACTAAAGTAAACCAACCCAAGCTAAGCCATGTAAATGTCTTGGTAATTGACTATGCCCACCGTTTTTTACAACAAAAAACTTCCATTTAAAAACTTCCATTTATCCCTCACAAAAAAGTTCATAGAAAGATTGAGGTAACAAAAATTAAGCAAATAAATCCTCATAATTGAAGAATTAGAATATTTTCATTCATATAATTGAAGAATTTAGAGTATTTTCAAGAGATATGCAAAGAAATTCACATAATTTAACCATTAGAGTATTTTCAAGATAAAGTAAAACCTGTAAATTAGAGGCAGTAGAGATTCGGGTTGTGATGTTGGGGATCAGAAGACCACTGCCCGGTGTCGAGGTATCTCCATGGCGACGAAGAAGATAGGAGCAACGAGGATCGACGGCTCTGGCTCCAGGCATGAAGGTAAGGCGAAGCGGCGAAATTTTTTCTTCTGACCTTAATCGACGAGAGAGGGTTTTTTAGAGAAGGGAAAAGAGAAATTAGGAAGAGGGAGAAAGAAATTTAGGGGAGGGAAAATGAATTTAGGAAGAGAGAGAATAAAATTTAGGAATCTGAAGTTAAAAACAACAGTATTATTCGTTATAGATAAATAACAAAAAATCACAGTTCTCTTTACCTCTAAAAAACAGATGTCTTATTCATACGGGGACAACACTAGAATGTGGTACTCTAAAACAACACAAAACAGGTGTCGTCAACCATTTTACACAAACAAAAAACAACAACAACCCAGTTAAATCCCACAAGAGTAGGGTCTGGGGAGGGTGTGTGTACGCAGACCTTGCCCCTACTCGAAAGTAGAGAGGCTGTTTTCAAAGAGACCCCCGGCTCAACGTCGAAAGTTGCATTGCTTGACTAACTGCTACTTCATTAATTAAAGAAGCGCAAATAGTTTAGATATCCATTTTGATTTATTCCATCACACCACAATTGTTTTTAAACAATAGTTTGTAAATATATCATACAACTGCTCGGAAGACTACTAAAATCAGCACCGAGAGACTACTAAAAAAACAGTTGTCAGCATCTGTTTTTGACGTAGTGAATTTTTATAATATAATAATATTAATAATAATTATAATAACTTGTACCCCAAATTTCCTACACCTATACGGACTACTTCAAAACCCCAAACCTTCCCTACCCAAACACATACTCCATATAATATAGTGAAATTTGCACTAAATAGGACTAAAACATAAGTCATTTCACAATGTGAGACTTAAACTTTTTTATTCCCTAAATAG